>PVJI01019006.1:0-32009 GCA_004026765.1 Micronycteris hirsuta
TTGGCATCTGCGGGAGGCTGGCAGAGTGGGTGGGAGGGGGTGTGGATGAAGGAGCGGGTGGGGGCGGTGTGTGCGCTGGAGGCTGGCTGGCTGAATGAATTGTGGGTGAGTGGAAGAGTGAGGTCGGTGCCTTTTCAGTGCTGAAATTTTAGGCGACCTCCCCTATTAGCAGTCAGGTATTTAGTGGGTCGAGTGCATGGCAAAAACCCGGGACTGGCAGGTAGAAGCCCTGGGCATCATTTTCACCCCGTCACTGTGTGACCTTGGCTGAGTCACTTACACCCTCTGATCTTCCGTGCACTGTCAGCAAAACATTCCAGTCGTTGGTCTCAAGTCTCCCCACTTCGGTAAAGGTCCAGGAGTGCCCCGCCCTCGCTGCCCTCTGCTCTCCGCCCCTCCTCCCGGGCAGGGGGCCACTGCCTCCCCCTCCTCCCTGCCTCAGACTCAGAGCCTTCCCGGGGGTGACAGCTCAGCGGGCCTGTGGTGAAGGCCCGGCAGGTGGCCCGCTGCGACACCTTCTGGAGCGGGGCTGTCAGAGCCAGCTTCCTGGCCGGATCTGGACAGGTGCCTGGCCAGGGTTGGAGGCTGTCATTTAAGCTCCGCAGGAGGCTGTCTATCCGCACGGCCTCTCCGGCTGAGGATACAGCCCCCTCTGGGGCCCCAGACAGCCGCCATCTGGCAGCGGTGCTTGTGGTGGCCAATGCAATAGTGTTCTGTCCAGTCTTTGGTAAGATTGGCTGGGCCCCGCTCACCTGGAAGCATGGCGGGAGGCGGTGCCCACATGGCCTCCGCCCTGCCGTCCTTCTCAGAGCCACGGGTGTTGCCCGGGCAGCGGGGTGTCACCCGGACCAGTTAGAGAAAGGCAGAGGAAAGTGACATTGTCTCCATGATGATCACAGGACAGCAGCAGCAGCAGCAGCACTTCCACCGTGGCCGGGGGGCCGGCAGTGTGGCCTGGGCTCGCGCACTGAGCGTTGGCACAGACCGGAGTCCTTGGTGGTAACAGCTTGGGTTTGGGGCTCTGCCAGCCCGACCCCCACCCCCCCCCACCGACTCAGCTTCCTGCTGGCTGAGTGGCCTCATGCGTCCGCTTACTCCTCAGAACCTCAGGGAGGACGCTGCCTGCCTTCCAAAGCCAAGGTGGTTGTGAGGATAGAAAGAGGGTGGGCCTGGGAGGGGTCTGTGTGGCACCTGCCAAGGCCTAGTCCATGGCCAGCCTTTGTCCCTTCTTCCCGGTCTGCGTGGATGCTGCCCAGGGGGCACATGGACCCTCCAACCAGACCTGTGGGTCTGGGTCCCATGACCCCGGCTTTTTTCTGGGCCCTGACCCACCTCCCGGGGCAGACTGTAGCAGGCCTGGGGACCAGCATGTCGATAAAAAGTTTTGGGGACCTGGACACAAGGGCTCACGCCAGCTGAGTGGGGACCAGGCCGGGCTGCCCCGGGTGGGCTACCCAGGGGAGGAAATGACAGCGGGAAGCGGAACTCTGGGGACTAGGTGGGCAGAGGCGAGGGGCTGTGGCAGACGGGCATCTCCCACAAGGCTGCTGAGGCCCAGGGCACATCCTGATGAGACAGAGCGGCCGCCTGGGTGTGGGGTCAGCTGGCAGAGTCCTGAGGCCGTGGCTGACCTCAGCTGGCTCTCAGGGCTCTGGGGTGACTCCACAGCCTCTCTGAGCCTCAGGGACTGACCTGAAACCCCGGGTCAGCAGAGGAGTGGCTGGGCTGGCTGGACAGGCTCCGGGGCTGTCCTTGTGCCTGCAGCCTTGCTCCTGCCAGCCTCTGGGGGGCAGTGCTGGCCCAGCTACCTCACTGTGGCCTGGCTTTGCCTGGGCTTCTGCGGGCAAGCCACACCGGGCTGAGCCCATCTGATGGACGCTGCCTTTTGTCCTAGCCGCTGTGGGTGGGGTTCCCATCCCAAAGCCAGAGCGTCCTGACTTCTGGGCCTGGCGGGCCTGTGGGAAGAGGGTGGAGTGGGCAGCCCCTGGCAGGACTGGCCAGGAAAATCCTCCTGTTTGAAGGAATGAGAGGCAGTAAGGGCATGGCCTGCATCCCGGTGGCTCTGAGGTCCCTCGTGGAATCATAAAAAAGGGGTTCAGAGGGAGCCCCCCCAGCACAGGACCTCCCAGCACAGGACACTCGACCACAGGCTGCGGCCTGGGCTGGCCAAACGCCCACCGGGCAGGGAGGTGGCAGGACCCCCGGTCCCTGTGAGTGGCCCCGTCCTCTGCGGGCCCTATGTCTTGTCTTGGCGCTCTGGAGCTCTGGGGGTGGGCTGGCGGGGGGAAGGGAGTGCCCCCCCCCCATTTACTGCCATGGAACAAACCACCGCAAACTGGCAGCTTGATGTGACAGGAGAAAAAAAGAAGAAAGGGATGAAAACTCCATCTCGCAGCTGTCCCGACCAAGGTCTCCTCGTCCCCCGCCTCAGTCTGTGGGGCCGGGTGTGCCTAGTAACCCGGCAGGTCTCGTCCTTCACAGAAGAGCACAGCCGCTGAAGGCCTCTTGTCCCGCACGGCCACCCCCTTCCTTCCCGGGCTCCGCATGGTGTCCCTGGTGCAGCGAGGGACACAGGCCTGGCGGGGCAGGAGCAGGAACTGGGGAGGACAGAGGGACCCACTTGGGCCCGGGCATCTGTCCAGGCACCGGGCATGGGCGGCCTGCGTAGGCCTCCCAGGGGGTCTGCGGGGCGAGCCTAACAGCCCCATTTCACAGATGGGGAAGCGGAGGCCTGGAGCGCGGGTGGGAGTGAGGACGGGAACCTGAAGTCCGGGAGCCAGGCAAGGGCCTTTCGCTTTTCCCAGGACTCCGTCCCCCACCCATAGGATGCTGAGCAGGTAGGGACAGGTGAACCCCCAGATTTGGAGAGACCCCTCTGAGTGCCTGAAGGGGCCTAGTTCAGCCCTTCACCCAAGTGTGCATGGAAGGGGTGGCTTTGGACAGAGAGGCGGCGAGGCTCCTTGTTGCTGCCACCAGCGAGCTCCTGCCTCACGCTGGCTGGGTACTTGGTGTGGGGAGGGGACTGTCTCCTTACTTAGGTGAAATGCTGAACCTCCGTGAGCCTAGATGCTCAGGCCCTCTGAGGTGCTCTGGGAGTGTCCTACACTTTCTGCCTGTGTGACCAGCCCGGGGGAGTCCAAGGAGGACAGTGGGAAGGACAGGAGAACCTGACCCACAGCTCTTCGTGGGCCAGGATTGAGAGGGCTGGCCGTCTCCTCCCCAGGTGAGGGTGCCCTGGGCACCTGGGGCTGCTGGCGGGATGAACCCCACACTACAGCTGAGGGCCCTGAGCGGCTGGCAAACGGGCCCCGCCGTCTCTCTGGTCTGGTCAGACTCCCTGGCCCACTTGCCTGCTCCCGGGTCCTCCGTCCTTGGCCTGTGTGTTCCGAGTTTTCCTAAAGTTGCTATCTGTCCAGTCCCGGTTCCGCCTCAGGTCCTGAGTACTTCCTGTCCCCTGCCTTGCCCCGCTCACCCTCACAGATGCCCCAGAGGGGGCATTGTCACCTCTGCTTTAGAAGCCAGTGCAGGCGTCCCCAGGCTCACTGTGAAGCCCCCTGCCTGCACGCCCCCTCCCACGCAGAGGTCCTGCCACACCACCCTCGAGGGCCGCCCCCGCCCCGCTTTCAGAGTAGTGATTAATTATGCGAATAGGATCAGAATAGCTGTGATCGGGACGGACAGCTCCCCATCTGGGGGAAAGCAGAGAGAGCGGGCAACCAGCTCAGCAGTGGCCCCCTGCATTGCCGGTACTGGCCCCCGCATCCTGGTCCCCCGCACGACGGCTGAGGCGAATCCCGCACCTCATCTCCTTCCTTTCTGCCTCTTTCAACCTGCAGCACATCAGATTCTTTTAAAAACATGACCGTGATATCACTGTCGCCCGTAAAATGGGGTCTGAGCGGCACGTTTCCCGGCGTGGGGGCCACTCACTCTGTGCATTTCCTTCCCTGTCCTCTGTCCACCTTACGAAGCAGCTGTCCAAGACGCTGGCTGTCTGCCTGGCGTGTCCCGATCCCAGGTCTCGTTGATTAGATCCCTGCGCTGTGCTTCCTTGCCTGGTGGTTGGGCCTGAGCTGGTCGGATCCAGGTGGGCGGTTGGTGACATTTCAGGTCTCATTGGTGAGCGGGCAGCTGGAACGCCCAAGACCGCTGTCCATGACTCCTGACCATTGGCAGGCTGGTGACTTCGTTATCCTCCACGAAGATAAATTTCACCGAAAGTGGTGTCCCCCTCCTCACTCGGCTGCTCCGCAGGTGCCCCTGCCGGCCCCCGTGCCGTTTCTCCAGACCTTTCTCTCCGAGAGCAGGCGCGAGGCCCTGCAGACAGCCCGCTTGTCCTTCTCTCACAAAACAAATCGGGTCCCGTTGGACGCGTTGATCTGCTGCGTGCGAGGCTCACTTACAGTAATAAATTATGCACGTCTCCACGTTGTCCCGCAGAGAGCTGCTCATTTTTTATCCACAGCGTTTCACGGCATGTCTCTGAAAGACGAGGCTTTAAAACCCCCGGCACCCTCTCCTACTGGAAGGAGAGACAACTTAATAGTCTCCGATGTGTTACCAGGGTTCAGATTCCCCCGATTAAATCACAGATGGTTTCTACATGATTTTTATTAAAATCGTTTTCAAAATAAGACCCACACGTGCCGGAGCTCAGTCGCCCAGATCTCTGCGTCTACAGCTGCCCTTCCATCGTGCCTGCTCTCTCTCTCTCTGCAATTTATTTGTTGAGGGAAACTTGTGCTCTGTCCTTTGGAGTCTGGACCTGCCTGGGGTCCTGGTGTCACTGCCCGCATTGCCGTGGCCTGCAGGTGGGGGGACCCACGTCAGGGTATCCGTCTATGAGGACTGTGCGGCATCTGCCTACCTCTCTCCTTGGTGACGTTGGTGGCTGTTGGCCATCGTTCCTCCACCATCGCTCACGCCGGGGCTGCAGAACGGTGCTGATGAAGTCCATCCCTCCTCCTGAGCTGGTCGTCTGCCACTTACCTCCCCAAGGAGCATCTACTTGGCAGCTGTCGGTGACGGGGACCTGCATTCGGAGAGGACGTGTCATCAGGAGACTGCCCGGGTCTCTCTCTGGGTTTTCAGTGTAAGGAGCTGGTTCTCTGGCATCCTCTGGAACCCCCGCCCCCTGCCCCCCACCCCCATCACCTTGAACTCAGGAATTTGAACATATTTGATCAGTTTCAATTTGCTGATACTTAGATTTTCCGCCTTCAGCTTGTGGAAGCCCCTTCCGCTTGGTCCCCGAGTCCTTGTGTGTGACCCCGGAGCTTTCCAGCTGGTTCTTGCCCTCCAGTCTGTGCTGGTCCCGGCTCGCAGCCCCTCCCGGACCCGCCGTCTCTCCAAGGAGCCCAGGGTCCCGCAGCGGGGACTGGTGCCAGAGGTTGGAAAATCCATGGTTCCTGGATCGGTTGTCCTTTCCAAGCTCTTCCTCAGACAGCCCACCCAATTTTATTTTAAAGGTTAAAAAAGTAAGTCAAATTTAGGCTGACAAGGTTTTATTGAATGACTTTGAATCTCCTTTCACACCGACAAACTTCTTTCCTAATGGCAACCCAATAATTACGTGTCTGTTTACCTTTGCATAAATCCAGTTTCAAAGTAACAGTGCCAGTGCTGTCAGTGACAACACGGTTGCCGAGCACCAGACCTGCGGCTCGTGGTTGCCCGTGGGGCGTGGCCCTCGCAACACGCTGTCAGACCTCCCTCTGAAACTCACTTCCAGCGACTAACAATTGAACACGGTGCTGGGTTCACTGTTTTTGTTTTTTGCCTTTCGATTTTAGTGGCTATGCTTTTGAAAACTTAATTCTGTTGTAAAATCACTCAGCGTGTTGGCTGGTGAGTTCAGGGAAGTCTCCCTTCCGTCCCCGCCCCAACCCCCATCCTGTTTCCGTCCCCTCCCTCAGCTATAGGCGTTTTCTTCTCCGTTCGCTCCGAACTTCCACTGGTCCTTAAACACGCGCAGACGGCTGCGCACAGCTAAGTCCCTGCTGGTCAGGGGCTCCTCTGCTCACCTTCTCTCTGACAACACTCCAGACTCTCGCTCCACCCCCTGAGGGCAGGTGCGGCCACAGCCCTCCGTCCCCAGTGTCACAGGTGGGATTGAGTATCTGTCGGATGGATAGATGGATGGAGGTCGTTTGGGAGGTGCAGGGGAGTCCTGAAGCCCGCCCCTGTCCCTGGTCAGGCAAGGAAGGTTTCAGAGACAAGCGTGCTTGGGCAGAGGCGTGAACGGTGACTGGGGACCCTGTGCCGGTCTCAGGCGTGCGTTGGGCTTGACGGCACAGCAGGAGGCTTGGGCATCTGCGGAGCTGCAGCCAGGATGCAGGACTTGTGAGCCACTGGGGACCCATGCTCTGTGGGTGACTTGGTCACTCCCGTGGGTGGAGGTGACAGACTTTACTTTCTCCAAGTCACCAACCCAAGGGGCTGGGAGTCAACGGAAGACATGGCTGGTGGGCACGAAGGAATCTGGAATGCTGCTTCATCGGTGTGCGGACGCCTGGCCTTTTCTGTGTGGTGTGGAAAGCCCCAGGGCGGTTGGAGGCTCTCACTGGGGGACGAGTCCCTTGGGGAGACGCCGGCTCCTCAGCTGGCAGACAAGAGGAGCCTCTGCCAGCCCCTGGGGCTTTGCCTTACACACCTGCTCGTGTGTGCAAACACCCCATCACGTCTGATTACAAACCATTAGTGCAATTAGGTTAGCCCCTCTCCCCGCTCTGGGGTGAGCCAGCTGTGCTGGGGGCCAGGGATGGAATAGCAAACAGCTTCCCGAAGAGGCTGCATCCGCTGCTCGCGGGGATCTGAGAACCCCTCCGCTTGGCCTAGGGAGGCCGGGCTCTGCACTGACCCCGGGGGTGGGGCCAGGATCGCCCTGGGCGAGAGCCGCAGCCTGGCCCGACTTGGCATTCTGCTGACCACCACCCGCCTCCGGCCCTCCTGGGCTGTCCGCCCGTGGCACTGTGCTTGCATCCATCCGTGCTGGGCCTCCCTCCGCCTGCACGTGCCTCTTTTATCTTGGCCTGCAGCCCGCGGCAGCCTTTCAAGCCCCAGCACTCGGTCACCTCTGGCCCTGTCACCTCCAGGGAAGCCTGAGTCAGAGAGACCCACGTGCCGTTCTCTTGACCCACCGCGTGGAGCGCAGCCTCAGCCCGCGGGACTTGAAAGGGCCGTTGGAGCCGTGCACTTGGCCGGGAGGAAGAAGAGAGGCTGCTACTGTTCTGAGAGTCAGGAGTGAGTGCTTCTACAGAGCCGCTGCGTGCCCTTGCCCGCCCACGGGGGTGGGGGTGGGGGATGGCTCCGCTCTCTGCACCACCATCCTGAGCTCACTGCCCATCGGTCCGATTCTGAGACGCGTGCTTTCCCAAGTTTCAAACCACTGAAGTTGGGCGCACCTGTTGGGTGCTGGGGTCGAGTTGCTCTAGTCTGGCTGGTGTTCAGACTGTAGCTGCCTTGTTCATGTACAAACTTGAACTTGGTCATGAATCACAGGGATTGACTGCAAATATGCAGGCACTCCTCCCCAGTTCTGCCTTTTTGCGCTCTGCAGTGTGACTTGGCTCCTTCGCCCATCCAGAGGTGGCTGTGCTCTTAGGGCTGTTTGCTTGGGGACGTGGGACATCGCATGTTAAAACTGGGAATTCCCAGCAAACCGAGGGGAGCTCTTCATCCAGTTTGTTCCCCGTCCCTTGGGCCGAGGTCAGCGAACACAGCACAGCCTGTGGGGGCCGGTTCCCGAAACTCCCCACACCCCCAGTCTGGTAGCACTTGCCAATCCCCTGGGCGGAGACGCTCACTCCCAGTCCCATGGGAGAGCTCAGCCAGGCCAGGGGAAGGGCCCCAAGTCCCGCTGACCACAGGCGCGTGGGTGAGCCTGGGGGGTGGCGGGGGGGACTGGAAGAGCCGCGCGCTGATCCAGAGACCCGTGGCCTCGTCGCTACATCCCGTTGCTTCAAAGCATCTTGTTGCTTCCTCCGTGTGGTGTGAGTGCCTCTGCTCTTTGCGGTGGTTCGCTGCGCAGCCGGGGCAGACGGACACACAGCTGTCCATGCTGCTTTCTCCTCGCTGCGCTGGGTGTGTGCTGCAGATCGCGCGTGTGGAGCGTAGTTGTCAGTAAAGTGACTTTTCACAGTGTGCGCTGTGATTCTGCGGGACGTGGGGGTCCCCGCCCGCCCAGAGAGCAGCAGGGTCCCCTTCATGTCAGGGACACAACTGCACGCCTCTGAGGACAGTTCCGTACCATCTTGCAGAGCGACAACAGGTGCGTGGGGAGGGGACACAGCTCTGTCCCACAGGACGGCCCAGTGCAGCCAGGCGGTGCAGCTGTGGGCAGAGAAACGTCCCCAAGCCCCAGAAGGGAGCAGCGTAGTCCCCGCCGTGCGGGGGGTCGGTCACAAGGCACGCCGTTGTCACTGCGGGTCTTCGTCAGCATCCCACAGAACCGTGAGGTCTTGGAATCGATGGCATCTCCGTTTGACAAAACAGAGCATCACGTCTGTCCATACGGCCCCGCGCGACGCCCAGCCCTGTGTCGGCGGGCCCTGCTATCCGGGCACAGGGCTGAGTGCCTGACGGAGTGGACATGGGGGTCCCGCAGCCGGCACAAGTAGCCATGACCTTCGTGCCCTCCCCGTGCTGCTGGGGGACCTCGCTCCTCACTCAGCTCACCCTAGGAGCGACCCCGAGCCACAGCCGAGTGGTGCTGGATCTGCCCATTTCACAGATGCAGGCACAGAGGCAGCTTGGCGGATGACCAGCAGGGCCAACTTCACAGGGGGGTGACCCAGGCAGTCACAAGGGGTCTGAGCCCGGCAGGGCCTGCACGTGGATCGACGCGCTGCCCCATCGGTTAGGAAGCTGGTTCCAGTCACCAGGCCTCCTGGGAGGCGGCTGAGAGCGGGACCCGCCCGAGGGGCCTGCAAGGCCTGGAGCGTCGGGCGGGAGCTGGCTGCTAGCAGAACCCAGTGCCCGTCTGAGGCAGCGCCCTGGAAGCCGGTCAGCGGCAGGCCCGTGCGTGTGCCAGATGGTTTTCGCGGTCTGTATGGCCGTGAGCCCAGCGGCGGGTGTGTGTGTAAACCACACCCAGAGGAGCGGTGCACTGAGGCCTGGCCGCGGCCCCTCGTTCGCCCCTCATTCCCAGGCAGGGGACCCCTGGGGCTTCAGCATGGGCCCCGTGTCCAGGCCTCTGCTGTGCCGCGGAGCAGAGGCCCAGGGCTGACCTTGCCTCGCGCTGGAAGGTGAGTCGCACGAACAGACGGTCATTTCTAAAATAGAGCTGACTTTCCCGACACCTGGTGATTAATGTGGGGAGCGGAGAGCTATTTCAGGCCCAGCAAAGGAGAAGCGCCTTCCTTCCCCAGCGTCTGCTGAACTTTTCACTCCAGCGTGGCTGGAGGGGGCGGGGCCGAGGGAGCCGAAGATCGGAGCCAGCGGCCAGGGCGGGGGCTGGATGAGCCAGGAGCCACACGGGCTACCTGAGCCCAGTGCGACACAGTGGCCACAGTGGGCAGCACTCTGTCTTGTTGGAAGTGACCCTGAGGTCCTCTCACATGGACGCAGCGTCCCACACAGCGGCCAAGAGGAAAAGGGCTGCGCCTGGCCGCCCTGTCCTGGACACAGCTGTCCTCAGACTCCGCCCCCTGGGTGCCTCCAGGAGACCAGGGCTCCCCCTCCCCTGCTAGCGTCTCTGCTGCGCTGGGCAGCAGGGTGCGGGGTGGGGGGCTGCACGTGAAGCAGGAGCAGAGCAGCGACTCTTTGCGGGCTCCGGGTGCTCGTGGCCTTGACTACGGGGCTGGACCCTCCCCCGGGCGTCTGGGTGCCGGGCTGGGGCGGGATGGCAGACGACATCGCTGTAGGCAGCTCTGTCAAGAGATACTGTTTTACGGCCCCTTCTTTGGGTGTTTGCTGGGAAGCACACATTATGTTTCTTTATTAAAACTGTTAATCAAATAAAATGCAGATGGGAGAGAGAACAGACAAGAAGGCAAGGCTTCGGAGGACGGCGCTGTCCCGGGGCTGGGTCAGAACATTCCCTTCAGGCTGAGCCTGGGCAGAATCGGATGGTGCGAGGCTCCTTATACCTCAGTTTCCCCATGGCGCTCAGTCCGTGGAAGGTCCAGACCCAGAGATTTGTGAGTCATGGAAGCCGTGGACGTGTCTGCAGACCTCGCCGGGACTCGGGCCCCACTCCAGGGCTTAGTGTGTGTTCACCTGAGAGCTCTCCCAACTACCTCTGAGGCCGGGACTGGGACTTACTGACGAGGAAACTACAGCACAGAGAGGCTGCGCTGCTGTCAAATGTCACACAGCAAGCGAGAAGGAGAGCTGGTTCTGTACCCGGGCAGCCTGGGCCCACAACTCCTGCTGGCTCCCGCGGCCATTGCACAGGCCGTCTGGAAGTCCATCCTCACCGTCCGTCTGTGTGACGAGTATGATGATTTCTACTTTGCGGATGGAGGAATTGCGTTTCATTAGCCTTGAGACTCCGCTTTGATGCGCGGAGCACGGAGTCTCCCGCTGTTTGGAGCTTCCTGTGGTTTTCCGTCCCTGGGGCCCACCCGGGTCTCACCGGCCGGCAGAACACACGGCAGTCAGAGGCGGTTTCACCGGTGGAGGTCTGTCTGGCGCTCCCCCGAGGGATGTGTTCTGTGGGCTCCTGAGAGGAGCGGCCCCTGAGGTCTGGTGGCATGGGCCCTCGGGGCTGCATGGGCACTGTAGGCGGGGGCCATCGCTGAGTTCCGCGCCCCGCTCATTTCTCTGTGCAGTTGCACCGTGGCTGGCGGAGGCGCGTCGCGGTGACACGCTGCAGTTGTGGGTTTGTCTGTTTCTCCCTTCCGTTCGCTCCGTTTTCCCCTCCGTCTGCCTGCAGCTCTGTTGTTGGCCTGGACATGTTCAGGGCTTGCGTGTGTACTGGGGGGGTACCCACACTCCGTCATTACGTGACCTGTCTCTCTCTCGGTCTGAGGGCTCCTTTGGCTGACAGGGATGTAAACACCCCACCTCCTTTTCATCGATGTTTGCAGGGGAAACCTCTTTCCAGCCTTTTTCTTTCGACCAGCCTGCACCGCTGCGTTTGAAGTGAGTGTCCTGCAGACCTCAGAGAACTGGGCTTCGTTCAGCCCACTCTGTTCACCACACTTACGTCTAATGTGGCCGCGGGGGTATCACAGCATAAAATGGGCTGCCACTTCTGGTTTTCGTTTTCTGTTTGTTCTCTCTGGTTTCTGTTTCTCTCTCTCCCCACCCCTCTGCCTCCCCGCTCCTGTGGGCTGCTAGAACAGGCTCTTTAGCGTGCCACTTGGATCTGGCTGTGGCGTCCCTGAGTGTGTCTGTGGCCACTTTGCGCAGCGGCTGCTCCGGCCCTGACTTACCACGCCATGCTCCGGGCCCTCTGTCACCGGCTTGAGCCCAGCGTGGGACACTGACTTCCCTGTCCGTGTTATCACTTCCCCTTACCGGTGACGTAATAATCTAAGGCCACTTCCGTCCTTAAATTCAGAGCCTCGGTGGCAGCACTGGCCTGGGCCGGCAAACCTCGTTTGGAGAACGTGGCAGGAGAAGGGGCAGGGGCCGTGCTCAGCCCTACTTCCCCCTCCCTGCTGCTCTCCCTCCTGCGTGGCGGGGTGGGGGGTGGTGGTGCGGCGCGGCTTCTTCTCCTATTGCTTCTGCTCCGTCAAGAGAACCAGATCCAGCCGCTCTGGAAGTGCGGGCCTCCTCTCAGGACAAACCCTCGATGTTTCCCTCTGCCTGAGAACGGTTTGGCTTCCTGTTCGCACCGGAAGGGGTTTTCCTGCCTCTGCAACGCTGGGTTGACAGTTCTTTCCTTCCAGTCTTTCAAAAACACTGTGTCACTTCCTTCCGGCCCCTCTGAGTTCCGGCGAGAGACTCGCTGTCATTCTGTCTTCCCCCGACGGGCGATGCGGTCTTTCTCCAGCTGTTTCGAGGTATTTTTTTTCCCCCAGTTTGCAGAAGTTTGACTATGATGTGTCTTTGTGCACATTTGCTTGGGTTTTTCCTGGTTGAATTTGTATGCCGATGTCTTGCCTCCTTCTAGAGGTTTTCAGCCATCATTTTTTAAAGTGCGGTGTCCACGCCGTCTGTCTGTCTCTCTCCCATGGGCCTCTGAGTTCGGGGACCTCCTGTGACAGTCCCACACGGGCGCGAGGCTCTGCTCACTCTTCAGGACGCCTTCTCGGTGCCATCCAGGTTGGGCGACTCCTCTCGTTCTGCCTTCCAGTTCACAGGTTCTTCCCTCTGCCCCCCCCCGCCCCCACTCTGTGTGGCCTGTCCCCGAGCTGTGAGAACGTCTCAGTGACTACAGGCTGCAGTTCCAACATTCACTCCGGTGTCTCTGTGCCTTCTACTCCCTGGCTTGCACTCCTCCTTGCTCGTTTGTTGCCTGTTGTTTGTAATTTATTTGGGCGCACTTTCTGGTGGCTGCTTGGGACTCCAGGTCAGGAAACCGTTGCCTCTCCGTCGCCATGGCGTCGGCGCCTGCTCGCGTCCTGTGTTCTTCGGTTGAGATCCTCTGGTTCTTGGCCTGGTGAGAGCTTTTCAACCGGAGCCTGACACTTCGAGTGCTGTGGTGCACACCCTGGGCCCGTCTCAGCGGGCTTCTGACCCTGCTCTGGCAGCAGGAGGTGGGGCTGGCTCCTCACTCCCCAGGTGGGTGGGTGGCAGACATCTGTCCCCTGCTGGCACCGGGGAGGGGGGACCCCTCCTGACAGCTGGGTGGAGGTGAAAGTTCAGGCCTCTCGTGTGGTGCCCACCGACACCGCCTCACAGGGACGAACATCCTGGCTCCCTGCTCAGCCTTCTCCAACGTGCCCCAGACGGGAGCACACAGTAGGTGCCTGCTACCCACACATCAGCCCCTCTACCTGGCCCTGCTCTGCCTCCGCAGGCACATGGGGCTGGCCCGGACTGTCCCTCATTCAGGGACCCGCGCAAAGGGCAGGTGGCAGTTCCTCTCGTCCACAGGTGTAAGGTCAGATCTCAGCACCTGCTGTCCAGGGCACCCGCCGCCAGTCCCCCATCATGCCTGCAGCTCCAGGAAGCCAGGCTGCGCTGCGGAGGCCGGGCAGCGGGGCTCATGAATATTTCATCATGAAATTCTGGAGAAGAGCCGCTTCCCAGGCAGCTTCGCGCCCAGTCCTTGCGTCTTGGTGACATGCCTTCACCCCCAACCCCCCTCTCAACAGTGGACGTTCCACGGAGCCCTTCGTTGCTAAGTAGCTTATGGTGGCACAAAGAGAAAATAACAGCGGCTGACATTTGTCTCACACGTCCTCTTGCAGCGTCCTTCCTCAGCGGTTAATCCGATCACGCTCCCAGGAGACCGGGACGCCGCACGCGGACTGAGTCTCACCCGTGGAAAGGGCGGTGTGGAGGGCCGTCCGCAGGGTGGGGTGCTCTCAGTCACGGGCCGACCCCCGTCATCGCCCGCAGCTGTGTGCCGCCCCCTGTGCACGTGTGCCTGTGTGCGAGTGTGCGCCAGTGTGCACGTGGAAGCCCGCACGTGCCTATGTGTGCCTGTGTGCATGCACGTGTGTGCACGTGTGTTTGCATGCAAGCACATCCGGGGGTGTGCCCATGCATGCACGTGTGCGTGCGCGTATCATGTCCCCGGCCCCGCTGAGAGCATGAGCCCCAGCTGCTTTGTGCTCCCCCTGTGACCGTCGCCCCCAAAGCGAGCCCAGGGTGCCTATTAAATACAAATTCCGAAAGAAACGCAGACCAAGACACAGACAAGTCGATTCACCAAGAGGGACAGAAAACAGCCCGCAGACGTGCGGACCTGCCTCTGGCTCCATGCGTAGCCGACTGCGAGGTGTCTCTGCTTCATCGCTCTCCTGCTTGACGGAGGAGAGGGGCGGCGAGGTTTGGGGAGCAGGCTCCCACACTCTGATCACACCCTCAGGGTCGGTGTGTCACTGGACCTGGCTGGCCTGTGCTGCAGGACATTTAAAAGTGCGCACGCCCTTTGACCCAGCGCTCCCTCCCAGATCATATCGTAAGGAAATAATTGGACGCGAGCCTGCGGGCCGTGTGAGTGTGAGGGCGCCACTTGCCCTGGCTCCGTGAGTTATTAGCCGTTGTCTGTGCAAAACTGGAAACGAAGTCAACGTCTGTCTGCGGAGGGGCAGGGGAATGAACCAGGGCTCATCCCAGGGCGGGCTGCGGGCAGCGGGGAGGCGCTGTGGGCTCCGGTTCGTTGACGTGCGGAGGTGTCCATGGTGGATGGTGCCGTCTGCGGGCGGTGGGCTGCTTCGCAGAGCTCCCTCCCTCTCTGCCTCACGGCAGCCCTCCCCACCTCTCCAGAGAATACGGATGATAGTGAGCACGAAGCTCAAAAACCCATTTACCAACATTGTAACTGCTCCAGGGGGCGAGTTGCCCATCATTTTCCTCCAGTTCATCATTCCTGCAGGTATTGTCTTCGTTTTTTATTTTATGTGTTTTTCCAATCAGTGCTTATTACTTTAATAACCATAAACCTGGTATTTTTATATTTTAAGTGATTCTTCTGTGCTCAGTGCTGACGGCAGGGTCCCGGCTCCAGAATGCCCCCTTGACTCACCATAAAGGGGGGAAAAGTGATTTCTGACACTTCCGCATCCCCGTCGGGCTGGGTGCTGAGCGGGAGGCATTCACAGGGATGCGCATGCAGACTGCTCGGGTGAAGTCACGCTTCTTACCCGCCTGTCATAGGTGAGGGTGGCTCAGTGTGGCCTGCCCAAGGTCACAGGGCCGAGAGTCTGGCTGCGTGGAAGGAGGGGCCTGTGTGGGCACGGGGGAGTGGAGGTGGGCACTGTCTCTCCTGGGACCTGAAGTGGCTGGTCTATGAGTGATGGTCACCACTAACTGGAGACTTCTGGACCAGCCGAGAAATGGGGCTGAGGGGGGTCACGGCTAGGTGTGAGGGAGTTCGTGGGGTCACTGCTGAGCCTGAGGGTCTGGAGGCGGATGGAGGTGGAGACCTGGCCCTGAGAAGTATGGGTGAGCGGGAACAAGCTCCGAGTCCCGGAGACGGGCCACCCACACCCTCCAGCAGGACACGGGTGTCAGCCCTGCTGGACGTACACCTGGGGCGGTGGCGGGGAGCCTGCGATGGGATGGAGGGCCGCCCTGGGGCGGGTGTGAGCATGGCACCGAGCGTGGGTCTGGGATCGGCGCTGCCTGGTGGACAGCGAACGCCAGACACTCACGGGCACCCCGCCAAGTGGCTTAGTGCACATCGATCATTTAATCCCTAACAGCGCTGGGAGGCAGGCAAAGTGGCCACGGCGGCTTTACAGATGCAGACACTGGGCCCAGAGAGGTTAAGAGATTGGCCCGAAGCCACACAGCTCGTCAGAAGGTACTATGGACAGAACGCCCTGTCTCCCCCGTTCGGAAGCCCTAACCCACAGAGACGGGGGCCCGGGGAGGCCGTGGAGGTGGGCCCCACGGTACTGTCGGTTCTCCCATAAACAGGCAGAGGCACGGATGTCTCCAAGTCTCCCTCCCCTTTCTCTTATCAGGACATCAGTGCTTTTTCTGGGTTGCTTTCGTCGATGTAACTCACTGTGGGTTTTTAAAAATAAATGTTTAACTTTAGAATGGTTTCAGATGTCCTGAAAAATCTCCTGCATGCCCTGCACCCAGCGTCTGCTGTGTTCGCAGCTCGAGTTACTGCGGCGCGTTCGTCACTGCGGACGAATCAGGATCGCCCTGCTCTCAGCAGCGAGCGCCAAGCATCACTCAGATGCCCCAGGTTGCCCGACTCCCGTCCTCGCCTCCGCGGCTGGGCTTCCTCAGCCGCGATGATGTCTTGATGCCGGACGGCCCCGAGGAGGCCGGATGTGCTGCGGAGTCAGGCGGGGGTTTGTGTTTCCAGGAGGGAGAGCACACGGTGTGGTGCCGTTCCGTACATTACGTCCAGAGCACACAGGTGGAAAATACAAACACACGGAGCCCCTTGAACGTGGAGCCGGAGCTGCTGCGCCGGAGGGACGGCCTGACCGCTCACGCCTCACACATCGGGGCGTGGGCAGCGCAGCGCCCCGACGAGCTGTCTGCATGGGCGAGAGTGCAGACGAGGGGGCAGCGGGCTGCCGGTGCTGGCCCGAGAGTTAAACACACAGCCGTGCGGACTTCCCACCCCTGGGCTGCCTGGTCTGCACCAAGGGCGATGCCGTCCTTCTGTGGACATCCCTGTCCCTGTCCCCGTCCCATTCTGTCAACACCCCTCGCCTCTGTCTCCTCTTCGGGACACTCTCGGGGCCTCTGCCTGCATCAGTTTGTTCCTAGTGGCTCTTCTCTTTGATCTTGAATAAATGCTTCTTGCCTCTCCCTTGGAAAGACCTGGTACATGTAGGTTGACGCATCCCATCCACGTGACCCAGCCGGGCAGACCTTGGCCTTGGGCCCTGGGCTGACAGTGTCCTCGGTCCTGGCAGGAAGCGGCCGCACAGCCCACATCTAGCGAGTGGGGCCACTGCTCCCCACAGAGGTGAAGAACCCTCGTAAGTCACTGGTGCTCTGGGCTGGAGCTCTGTCTGCTCCTGTCTGTGTGCTTCTCCGGTCCCGCGTCTCCGTCAGCAGGATGCAAGGGTGAGGCACTTGTTCCCTGGGTTGTGGGGGGCCCACGGCCGCTCTGTTTGCTCTGTGGCTGAAACCACTGGGGCACTTCCATTCAGTGTCCCTTCCATGTGTCCGGTCTGCGTGTTGCGCCCTCCCCCACTTCCTGCTGCGACAGGAGGCTCGCCTCGCCTCGCGGGGGCCCTGCCCCAGCTCTGGCACCGGCCGCTCCCCTGGGGCCCTGGGGACACATGGGAGGCCATGGTCCGGGGGTGTGTGCCCACGGCTATGATGTCGCTGCCCCTGGTTCCTCTGGGCTGACAGAGGCAGGAAGTGTGCGCACGTGTGCTGGCCCGTGTACATGCGGGTGTCTATAAACGCTTCCGTGTGTATCCACACATGTCTGCGCTAAAGCAGACACGGGCTCACACTGATGTCTCCGGCTCTCCCCCGTCGCGTGCGTCCTCACAGCCCTTCCCCTGGCTTATCGGTGACTTCCTGCGCAACCACAAAGGACCTGCTTCTCTACCCGCTGTCCAGCCACTGACCAGTCAGCCCTGGTCCACGCATGCAGCAGGGTCAGGACAGTGGCCGTGCCCCACGGGAAACCCTGCCATCCATGGGAGCGTGGTGTGCTGTGACGCCCCTCTGCCTTCCGTCCCACAGACACAAGGCGTTTCTAGGGGTCGTAGGTCAGCCCTTTGCCCCGCTCGCTTCTCCCTTTGGGTTTCTGACCACAGATCTTTGCCCTGGCGGCTGCCTCCCCGGCGTCCCCATCCTCAGGCTCAGCTGAAGCGCCCCAGCCCTTCTCAGGCCGCCTCTGGCCGCTCTCGACCTCAGCACTGTCCTCTTCCATGGCAGCCCGGGTCCCGACCCTGGGCTCTTGTCCCCACTTCTCTGGCTGCTGCCCCCGTGGCCCCCGGGCTGGGGACTGGTGACAAGGGGCTGGATGGCAACCCTGAGGCAGTGGGGACAGTCGGGCTGCCAGTTGCACAGAACCACCCAGGTGCAAAGACAGCGTGTGTGTCCGCTCCCGGGCGCTCCGAGGCTCGTCTGGGATTCGGGTTCCGACGAGCCAGCGGCTCCGGTTCAACTGCAGCTCAGGGATGCTACTTCATTATTTGACGGTAACCTGCCCAAGCGGCGTCTGGAATTCAGGGGGGGAGGCAAGACCTTGGCTCGTGCCACATCTCAAGAGCCCCTGCCCTCCTGGCACCCCGCACACATGCTGGGCAGCTGCTCCGGACTCCCTGGAGCCCTCGTCCTTCAAAACCCTGCGTGGGACATCCGGGGTCCCTCTGCGTCAGGGAGGCGGGAAGGGAGGGAGCGTTGCAGCACGCCAGGAATTCTGCTGGCGTCTGCCTCCAGTGTCGCCCCATTAAATCCCTGAACAGCTCTGTGCAGTAACCGTCCGCTCGGTCACTCTCTGGGGCGGACGTACTGAGTGTCGACCGTGTGCCAGGCTCTGGGAGCACAGCCGCGGGCACAGCTCTCTGGCCTCGGAGCCTGCCGCCGCCTGCCAAGGACAGTTGGCCACCAAACAAGCAGGTGATATTCACACAGTGACGGAGAAAACTCAGGGAGGGTGGGGACGGCCGTTCTGAGAAGGCGAACTTGAGAAAGACCTGGAAGGTGAGAGAGTGGGCAGCGTGCCCAGGCGCGGCTCCCAGCGGCTCTGAGCCCTGCCCTCCCCGGCACGGGAGGCAGCGGACGATTTCCTGGCACGAGGCCCAGCTGAGGCACGAATGGGTCGCCTGCTGGAAGGGCCTCCGTGGGCCGGGACCCCAGTCCGCCAGGCCCGCCGCTCCCTGGGCGCGGAGTGGAGGCACAGTGGTGGTAGCACCGCAGTCAGCGCCATTCGAGGTGTCCCTGGGGTCCAGGTGCACCCCCATCTCCTGATGTCCTCGCTGTGGTGACGAGGAGGTGCAGCGAGGGCCGCCTGCCCCAGGTGTCCCCCAGACCACGCCCAGGGTCTAGGCCAGACCAGGACGGTGTGTGGCAGCCACCTGAAAAACGGCAGGAGCTCTGTGCCCTGCGTAGTGGCCCGTGGTGTTCTCAGAAGCTCTTCCCTCCGGAACTGTGGAGGCCACGCGAGCTCTGAGAGCAAGGACTTAATGAAGCCCGCATTCCCCCACCGCACAGCCACCCTGTGTCACAGGTGACGCGAGAGCTCGGAGGGGCCTGGCTGGGCTCCTTTGAGTGTCAGGCTGGAGCCTATGGACGGCCCCAGGCACCGAGATGCCTCTGGGCCCGGACAGCCTAGGGGTGCGCCGAGTCCCCACCACGGGGTTTGGCCCTGCACAGCGTGCCAGACACCCGGAAGGCGGGAGGCAGTAGGCAGGGCCCCGCCAGGGTGTCTCCTGCAGCCAGGCCTGGAGCTGCGGCTGCTGGCACCTGTGAGTGAGTTACAGCCCAGCCCGGCTGGCCAGCACGACAGGGGAAGCCAGCGCTCTAATTACCAAGTGTCCTGTGTGATTAGCTGGGAAATTGATAGGCTGGACACTCCTCCTGCCCCTGGTGAGCCACTCAGAAGCCCATAAGCCTGCTGGAGTGCAAATGCGGGGTACGGCCCCGCCCTGCCCCTGCCCTGGCCCCGTCAGCTCCTGCCACGCAGGCCTCTCCCGCAAATCCTCTCTGGCGTCCCCATCACCAGGCCTCAATCTGGAAGCCGGGCAGTGGGCCCCAGCCCCTCCTGTCCCCGTGCGGGGCCCAGCAGGTGGGGGACCCTGGCTTCAGTCCCCTCTAGCTCCAGCCTCCAGCTGCTCTGTGGGTCCCGCCCCTGCTGGAGCCCAGGTGTTTGGTCTTTTGGCTTCTGTCCCCTAGTGGGCTCTGTGGGGAGCCGAGGAGGGGGAGGGGCAGGGTGGCCACCCAGTCCTGGCCTCGCATCTTAGAGGAGGGCAGCCCGGGCTTGAGGGCACTGGCCAGGCCCCCGGGTTCTGTCCCTTCCCCCGCCCCCTGCCCCCAGGAGAGGAGTGACGGGCTGTGGTGGGGGCGCCCCGGGCCCTCGGCCCACCCACAACACTCATGTCCTCCCTCGCTCGCTTCGCCCCTCACTGCTGCTCCCGGGCCAACCCAGGGACCGGCCCAAGCCTGGGCCGATGTCCCAGGGCCACCAGTCAGGCCCTGGGTGACTGCGGGAGGCTCTTTGGTCCTCGGTGCCTCTGCTCATTCATTTACAGCATGGGCAGCGGTACCACCTCTCTCGCATGAGGGGCTCGCCAGCGTCAACTAGGAAGCCGTCCCTAAGCCACTAGAACAGCGCCTGGCCCGGTCCACGCTCCGGGCACCACCTGGGAAGTGGGTCAAGTGGGGCGGGGGATGGGAACTTGCAGGGGAGGGGAGGGGCTCTGATGACGGAGCAGCGGCAGCAAGCAGAGTGTGCAGGAAGCAGTCCTGGGGCACAGGGATGGTGGGGACAGAGGGAGGGGTGGGCATGTGGGGAGGTGCCGGTGGGGATGCCAGACACACAGGACAGAGCTGCCTGAAGGTGGCGTTGTCCCCACACCTGTCGCGGGGGCAGTGGTGGGCCCATTTTGAGGTCCTTTTCTCTTGGGCTCACTTTTGAGTGTTTCAATGATTTTAGCCCATTTGTTTCTCAGGAAGTGAATTTCCAGCCCAGGGGGCATTTCGGCTGCTGGTTGGGAGACATTGCTGGGAGGGGCGGCACTGGCCGAGGCCAGGGTCAGGGGAGCAGGCAAGTGGAGCCCCCAGAAGGGGCTGGGCAGGCCTGGGGGGCGAGGAGACCCCTCCTCTGCGGAGGGTGGGGGCTCAGCCCCACCTCAACCTGCTCAGAGAACTCACTTCCTTCAGGATTAGCGTTAAGCATATTAAAAATAAATTGGGACCTGAAAAGCGAGAATTAAGTAAAATTTAATATTCATCATGCCTCGGGAGAAGGAAGATTTCCTAAGTTTAGAACTAATACAAGGAATCAGGAGAGAAAATGTGGACAGATTTGACTGCATAAAAATGGAAATCTTCTGCATGTCAAAATTAAACTACCAAATAAAAAGGCAAAAAAAAAAAAGGCCTGGGAAATATATTTGCAGCAAACACGACAGACAAAGGCTTAATTTCTTTATTAAATAAAGAGCTTATACGAATATCTGCAAAGACACGGAAATGCACATGATGTCAAGTTCAGATCCTTTATTTTTTTTGAGAGAGAGATGGGGCTATTAAAGTGGTGGGGGAACATGCCGCAGGCTTCCGCCGGGAGGGGGCGCCAGGCCCAGGGACCTCGGCGCTGACAGAGAATCCCAGGGAGGGGCACGGTTCACACGTGTTTATCCTCCCTCCCCATTTTTCTGTTTTTCCAACTTTTAAGGAGCACGTTTCACCTAAAAGAAATGTGTGGCATGAGGCAATGGATGTCTTGATCTATTATTGCAATTATTAGAGGCAGTAGCAGCAGCCGGCACTGCGGAGCGGTTGCTGTGCAGGGAGGCGCGTGGCTGGGGGAGCGAAGCACTTTGCAGCCCTCGTCTCCTCCGTCAAACCCCCACGCCCACGGGAGGTGGTGACTATTGTCCCCGTTTTGGAGCTCTGAGCCCCAGAGGGGGCAAGGACTCTAGCCGGGGCGGCCCAGCTCAGTGGGGGCTCCGGGGCTGAATAGAGCCCCTAGGCTGGGCCCCCCGGGGTTGCTCTGAGATGGTGTGGACAGGAGAGGCCCCCGCCCCCCCCCCTGCTCCCTTCCCACAGTGCTTCCGGCACCTCAGCACCATGCAGTCTCAGAGTGGGATCACGGCCTGCCTGGGTGGTCTGGGAAGGGCGGTGCGCCCTATCCTCAAACAGGGTACGAGCCTCCCTGGCCAGGCAGATGGGAGAGCACACTCCGCCAGGAGCTGGGACCTGGGGAGGAGTCGGCAGGAGGCGTGTGTGCTAAGTGCTTACTGGAAATGTGAAAACAAGGCTGGGGGGTTCTTGGACTGACTGAAAATCCTCCAACTTGACACGCTGGGGGAAAACAGCAGGAAACAGAGGCAAAGAGGCTCACCGTCTCTGTGTCTCTGCGTCTCTGCGTCTCTGCGTCTGCTTGGTGACTCTCACCATGGAGCGCTGTGACTCGGGAGGCGTCCTCAAGATGGTTGTCTATGAGTCCTTGGAAATCTTCAAACAGACACCAACGCAAAGGCCCCGAACAGAAAGCCCAGGGTGGACACTGACAGACACGGGCGGGCCGTGCCCCCCAGCCTACCCGCTCTGCCCTGGGCTTAGAGACACGAAGGGTCTGGCCTGTGGTGGCGAGAGGCTGGTCCGGGGCCCTGCAGGCCTTCCTGGGGGAGGCATCGGTGTCCCCGAGCCTGGGGAGTGAGGGGGCCTGAGGGAGGGGCAGCGCTGGGACACTGGGAGGGTGGAGGGGACCTGGCGACTGGTTCACCGGGCAGCGTTCCAGCTTCCTGGGCGGACACCCCTGGGAGGCTGAACAGGGAAGGGGGAAGCATGTGGGCCCCGAGGACAAGACATGGCCGTGCTGCCTGGGCCTTTAGCTCCCAGGAGATGGAAAGGTGGCCGAAGCCATCCGAATGTTGTTTTGAAAATCCCGTGTCTTTGGGGGCCTCACGGAAAAGAGCCAGCTGGGGGGGGGGGGGGGGGGGCGGTGCTGGGGAGGGGCTGCTGGTGGAGAAAGTAAACTCTGACTTCCCCCATTTTCTTGACATGCTCCTCCAAGGAGCTATTCCTGCCCCCATTTGACAGAGGAGAAAACCGAGGGTCAGACAGACACAGAGCCGATGTCCCGCAACTTTCCCAGTCCTTACCCCTGTGGCCAAAGTGCGGCTCCTTGCCTGGCCCCAAGGCCACATTCCACCGTGACCTCCGGGTCAGTGTGTCCAATGAGGGACACCCCTGTGGGGGCTGTCTCCTCCTCCTTCAAGGCTCAGGCCTCCTGAGGGATCCCCCTGGCCCGGCCTGCCTGCTCCTCTCGGGGCAGCCACAGGCCCCCAGCACAGTGACTGGCGGGGCAGGGCACCCTGGGGCAGGGCCAGATCGGCGGAGCCTGGTGTTCGAGGCCCAAGCCCACCGCCTGCATGCAGGGGGTGCTCCGTAAATGCTGCCTGAACAAACAGTTCCAGAGAACAGGGGTGTCCAGCTGGGAGGGTCCTCGGTGCTGGCTCCCCCGACTCCACAGCAAACTGGCGCACGCAGCTGTCACATGTCCCAGGAGTTTCCGGTCACCTCACTCCACGTCACTTGCCTCTAGTTCATCTGGTTTCCGCCCTGGGACCCACCCGGAGCTCCGACTCGACTGCTTTCAGTTTTCACGGCGAAATCCTCAATTTAAGTCAAATCGGGCCCATTTACTTTCAATTCCGTTCTATTGGATTCATTCCGTTCAATTTGATTTCTCTGCTGTGATCCAGCTAAACTCAATTTACCTCGATCGTCCCCCGCACAGGTTTTAGACTTTACCCAGTCCTGGCCAATAATTTAATGTCCGTCAGTCTCCGGGTTTGGCCCAAGACCTCTGAACTCACCTCGGGCCGCCCCAGCTAGTCAGTCCCCGGGCGTCCCTGCCCAAGGGGACCATTTCAGTCCCAGCCCCCCCGTGTCACTTGGGGTGACAGAGAGCGTCCCTTTCGGAGAAGGATCTGGAAAGAAAGCAACACGTGCTGTGTGACGCTGGCGTTGGGCGGGGCCGTGGCCAGCCTGTCACGTCCTGTTCTCGCGATGGCCCTGAGGTAAAGGCATCAGTGTCACACGATCAAGGTCCCTGCGGGAGAGGGGGGAGGCGGAGGTGCACAGAACTGAGTGGACACTGAGACATCCCGTGTCCACGGCCTTGAGCCTGGGCCCCTTGACTGTGAAGCTTGGCTTGACCTTTATGTGAAAAGGGTGCCAAGCTAATCGATGAGCTTGTTCAGGGAGGCAGAGACACTGCCCCATGCTAGTCGCTGTCTCGGGCGGCGGGGGTGCGGGGGGGGGCAGCAGCCGTGTCCCAGCCCGGTGCACCTGGGCCCTGGCGGGGGGACGGACAGTCCTGAGCTGTGGGTGGCTCCAGGGCCCCCTTGGGTGTCGGGGGATGGCCGTCACCTGGCACCAGGTCCCTGCCCGAGCCTGGAGCCCACCACCCTGCCCAGGAGTCAACAGAGTGGCTGGTGCCGCTGCTCCAGTCATGGGCTCTGTCCTGGGCTGCTTCCCTGGTCCGATGGGCCCTGCCCCCACTTCTTGTCCTGCCTGCCTCTCAGCGGTTCTTGGCACCTAACACTGGACTGGCTACCTAGACTTCAGCCACCATGGAGTGGCCCTCCAGTCTCCCTGGAGTCGCCAGCTTTGGTGGCTCTGGTCGTCATCCCATGCCTCCCTGGATGCCCATTTGGCCACACCCAGAGGCCGCAGGAGCTTGTCAATTCAGCAGATGTGCCGAGAGGCAAAAACCAGGCCTCGGAGGTCAATAAAGCGTAAACAGAAACGAACTTCGGGCCGTGGAGAGAAAGTCTGGGGACATCTACGATTCCCGGGGGGCACGTCCGGAACTGAGGAGGCTCTCTGCGACCCCACTTCCATTTTCCAGTCGCCGCGCACTAGCGTCGCCCCTCACTGCTCCAGGTGTTCTGAACTTGTCCCCTGCGGGGAGGCGCTGGCGCTTCAGCACCTCGTCTCTGTGGACAGCGCCCCAGAGTGGAGTCCCTTCTCCCTCCCTGTCACCGGCCCTACTCTATCCTCTGGGGGGAGGGGGGCGTTTGTTTGGTGGGGAATCCACCGAAGGCGCTGCTGGGGGACCACCAAGTTGTCCCGCAGGAAGACTGTGGCTCTGCAGAGACAGGCAGAGCTGGACTCAAACCCTCCTCTTCATGTGGCTGTGGCGTTGACCCAGCCCCTTCTCATCACATGGGGTGGCTCTGAGGGGTTCAAGTAGTGACCTTTGTCAGGGGCCTGACTGATGGCAGCGCTGCAGCTGCAGTTTGTCCTTCCTCCTAAGGACTTCCGGTTTCCCAGGTGTTCCCGATGCCTGAGTGGGTGGTTGAGGGCAGAGAACCCCCCGGCAGTGGGCAGGGTGGGGGGCGTCTCCTGCAGGCTGCACCCTCAGGCCTGCGGAGCTCTGCCGCGGCGTCTCCCAGGGCTTTCTGGGAATGAGGGGCTGGAACGGCACCTCGATCCCACTGGCGTCTGTGTGTTTAACGTGCAACTCCAGGATCAGAGATGGCGGGGCACCGGGGACCTCGGGGACATTGGGAGGCCCTGGACTTGACCTGCCTCCCCTTCTGTGGCCGTCCAGGCTCTCCTGAGAGCATGCCCCCACGCCTCTCGAGGGGCGAGGTCAGGCCACACGTGCAGAGAAACAGGGTCCTCCCGGCACCCACCAGAGAGCCGTGAGCCGCGGCTGCCGATATCCCAGGGACGGCACATTCAGCTCGAAATGCTGCCTCACTCCTGCCCCAGCCCCTGGGTGGGGAACACCCCGCCGTATCCATGGCCTTTGCCTCCCGGGCTAAGGATCTGCGGCGTGTGGCTGTCACCTGTGCTAGTTTTCCAGGTGGCACGCTGGCACGCGGGGCTGCAAATTCCATAGCCCTCTCGATGTAGGGCTGCCCAGGAAGGCTCACAGCGATTTCTTCCTGGGAGGCCCCTTCTCCACTGGGCTTGTCTCCAGACCATGTGGAGGGGAGGCTGTTCCCCCAGGGATGTCCACACCCGCAGGTGATCCCCAAACAAGCTGTTCCAAAGGGGCAGCCAGAAGCGTGCCCCGGGCCCCTCTCCCGGGCCTGTACCCCCACTGGCCCCTCGGAGGCCTCTGAGCCCTGCAGCCTCCCCGCCCCCCCCAGCAGCTCTGCTCCAAATGCCAGCTCTCTCTCCCGCCTTCGCTCTGCTCTCTGGAGTTGCCAGACACCCCCCTCCCCCGCCGCCTGCAGGCAGGCTCCGTGTCACCTCCTGTGGCAAGTGGGGGGGCACGGAGAGCCTGTCCCCACTGCCAGGCCACGTGCTGGTGCCGGTGAGAGTGACAGAGCTAATTTCCCAAACACCATCTGAGCTGAGTGCATTTTGATGAGAATGATGTTTTTTTCAAATTTTAAATTAGAAATTACATTTTTTTCTGTGCCAAAATAAAGATGAGAACTCAGAGGAATCTGTTTTGAGAAGGGGCTGGGAACGGGGGAAATGCGTCTGACAGACTCTGTGTTGAGCAAACAGACCGGGGCACCAACTGCGTGCCTGGAGCCCGGGACCTGGGCCCCGGGTGGCGCCGGGTCCTCTGCCCCCTGCTGGCTGCATGTGCGGGCGGTGTTGGGGGGGCACCCACGCCCAGTCCCTGCTGGCCTCTCACTTGCTGTGTGCACGGGGCTGTCCAGGGCGCGTGGCTCTGTCCCCTCCTGTGAAGTGGGCTCTGTCGTCTCCTTTTAGAGGGACCCTCACAGCCAGAGCGGAAGTCAGGGTCGCTCCTGTCCCTGGCCAGCCCTTCAGGCCGTGCAGAGGCCCGTGACGAGGCAGCGGGAGTCACGGTGCTCCCATGAGCACCCCCACCCCCAGAACTTTCCCTCGGGTCCCGGAGGCCCCGGGCAGCGCACTGTCTGCTGGGCAGAGTTTCTCTTGGGGGGAGCTCAGCCCCGTTCTCCTGCATTGTGTCTTCGAGAGACCTTCTCGATGCTGCCACCCCCTCTACAATTGGGGAAACTGAGGCCCAGGAGCCTGACTGAGGTTCTGCAGAGGACTGCCCAGCGAAGGGTCCCCTCCCTGAGCAGGGTCCATTAAGGCAGGGCTGAGGAGCCCCGGTGAGGGCAGGAGGCCGTGGCCACCCCCTCCTGGACACGTGGTCTCACTCCTGAGAAGGTGTGTGAGCCCCCGGCCCCCACTGCACCTGCCCAGAAGCGGCCCCTCTGTAAAAAAAGCTGCTTCCGACGGCAGGGCCCACCTACCGTGTTTGTCCTGGGGGCTGTCCCCCTCCCCTGAATCAGAGCCTGGCGCTGTCACGCACTTACAGAAGCCGCCTCGAGCTCATGGACAGCAGGCATCCCCGCGGTGCCCACCCCTCCACGAGCACATTTTCATTTGCATTATCTGCTCGGGTTGCCAGCCACTATGCAGCGTTACTTTCAAAATGGCAACGTGACAGAAGGCCCCGGCCAAGCCTGACAGCGCGTCCCCCCACCCCCCCACGCATGTGGGCCCTGGGGCCCGTCCTCGGCAGTGCACCTCCCGCTCTCCCTGCAGACACTGGGCGTCCGGTGGCAGGCCTGGCTCCTGGTTTACGTGAAAGTCTTTTGCTAAGTGCACAGCGTGCGGGGGCTGAGAGGCAGACTGTCAGGGGAGGAGCCAGGGGTCGCCAGCGCCATGGACAGATGCCCAAGAGGCGGGTGCTTAGCTCTCTGTCCCGGGGGCGCCTTCCGACTGCAGTCTGTGGGCCTCACTGCCCCGGCTGGGGCCGAGCCCGGGGGCCTCTGGGCACAGGCCACCCAGTCCCCCTTCACCTGCCCGTGAGGGGGGCCATTCCTGGAGGGCCCACGGCCTCCCCTCCGGAACCGTGGGCTCTCGGTGGGCCTCCAGGCCCTGGCCCTGGCACTTTAAGAATCTAAGAAACCGTGCTGTGTCCAGACCACAGCACGTGGTCAGAACAAAAAGGAAGGAGCCCTGATCCACGTGGCCCTGGACACACCGTGAGGGTGGCACGCTGGGTGGGAGAGGGCCAGCCTCCGGGTTTCACGCTGTGCGGTTCCACTTACATAGCTTCCTCTGACGACACAGTTATGGGGACGGAGGACACGGCTGGGGTGAGGATGGCGGGGGGGGGCACAGGAGCAGCTCGAAGGGGCTGCAGCGGAGCCTCTGGGGGCGGGCAGCCCTGTCCCACGGCCGTGGCGGCAGCGGCACAGGAGCGTGGGTGTGACAGCGGCCACAGGACTGCACACACGCACACACACGTGCTCGCACAGCCACCAGACACACATACACACGGGCACCCCTGCTCTCTTACTCGCAAACAGGTGCACTGGAACGGGGCAGGTGCCCAGCGCCCGCGGGCCGTCCCGGTCACTGTCCCAGTTTTGGTGGTGACGGTGAGCACCAGGGCCAGCTCGGCGACGGGCGTATAGGACGTCTCTGCACTATTTTTGCAACTTCCCGAGTCTAATTATTTCAAAACAAACGTTTATGCTGTTTAAGTGAGATTAACAGCGGGAAGGAGAGAAGGCGGGACTGAGTGGGAGGGCGCCAAGCAGGGAGGAAATGTGGGAGATCACGGGAGCCTCAGGCGGCTGAGGACCTGAGGGCCAGGAGGTGGGGGAGTGGCCATGCGGCCTGGGGACCCAGCCCACGCGTGCAGTGGGAGCCCCTGGGTGCCAGCTCACCTTCCTCATTTACAGCTAGATATGGGTTTGCTTCCAGGGGGGCTGTGA
Source organism: Micronycteris hirsuta (assembly GCA_004026765.1). Classification (NCBI taxonomy): domain Eukaryota; kingdom Metazoa; phylum Chordata; class Mammalia; order Chiroptera; family Phyllostomidae; genus Micronycteris; species Micronycteris hirsuta. The sequence goes on from PVJI01019006.1 coordinate 27,900, forward strand.
CCGACGCCGAACGGAGGGGTTCAGACAACAAGAGCCTTCTCCCCCACAGTCCCAAGTGGCCCAGTGTCGCAGGACTGTGCCCCCTCCAAGGCCCCAGGGGTGGAGCCTTCCCGTCTCCTCCAGGGCCTGGCGCTGCTGGCACCACAGGCCTCCCAGGGCCAGGCCGCATGCTCGCGTCTCTGCCTCGCCTTCCATTGCCACCTGTCCTCTGTGTCTTCACGCGGCCCGGCTCCTGGGGGTGCACGCGTCCCTCCCCTTCTTACCAGGACACCCGGCTTGGGCTCAGCACCCCCATCTTCTCTGTAGTGGTTCCAGTCCCGAAGGACATCACATTCTGAGGTCCTAGGGGTGAGAATCTCAACGTATGTTTTTGGGGAATACATTTCAACCCAAAATAAGGGTCCTACCCATGGGCCCAGGCTGGGGACACAGACACATACTGGGGTCCCGAGTCAGAATCCACCTTCTCCCCCCCGGCGTTGAAGCAGGCAGACCACCCGCTGAGTCCCGAGCCAGTGGGGAGCCCTCTGCCGCTGACAGGTACCGGCCTGTTCCGGCACTGGGGTCCCCCGTGCTCCCCCAGCTCCTGCCCCAGCCCGTCTGCTCTCCGTGGCCCTGCCCACCGTCTGTCTGCCCGAGCAGACGCGGCGCTCCCTGGGTTGGGGGGTTGGCTGGGTTCATTCTCTCTGCCAGCTTGGCCCAGAGCCGACCCTCGAGGAATGTCTGTTAGTGTCGTGATCACAGACGGGAACCTGAGGGCAGGTGAAGAGGTGACAGGCCCCAGGTCAGAGGTGTGAAGGGCAGTGAGGCCTGTTCTGCGGACCTGGACCTGTGCGGCTTGGGCCGTGCCAAGGTTCAGGAGGTCGAGGAGGGGTCAGGGCACTTCAGACGGAGGGGCAGCATCATTGGAGGCAGGCAGGAGGCTGGTGTCAGGTCTCAGGTGGCCGATTCTGGGGCAGGAGGGGAGACAGACTGTGAGGGGTGGGGTGGGAGCCTGCGGCCACGGAGCCCACGGCCCCAGTGTCCAGCGTCCAGTGCAGGTGGACGGGGAGCCCTGCTGCCTAGGTGTCCAGTGCCGAGGACAGCGCTGCCACTGGGCAGGGCCGGCGGGGCTGGGGGAGAAATCACGGCCCTCCATGCATGCACCAGCTTCCCTGGACCAAAGGTCAGTCACGCTGGGGGAGGGGACGAAAGACTTCAGTCCTGGGCTGTCAGCTGGTCTCCGCAGGGAAGGCTCTCGTGCACATCGATGTGGTGCCGGCGTTCGCACGGGCGTCTCAGCGCCCAGCTCCCGATGCCCCTGAGCAGGTGCTGCTGTCACCCTCTGGAGGGCCCCCAGCTTCCTCCCAGGGCTGAGACAGAAGCCCCCGCAGGCCTCCTGGAGCCCCGCCCGCCAAGGATAGACTGCAAACCCTGGCAGGGCCCTCGCTGCTCTGCCCACGGCGTTGGCCCTTCCCCACCTGCCAGGGGCCTTTCTCCTCAGGATGGGACCCGGGCACCGCCCAAGCGGGGAGGGGTCAGCTGGGCCGGACAGCAGACACCCAGCCCCGTCCCCTGCAGGGCCCCGCGTACGACGGCCTGTCCTGCCTTCTTCGTCAGCGTGTGGGGTGGGGGTGGCAGAGGGCCAAGCCCAGGCCTGTGCAGGCAGCGGTCTCACCAGCCGGCCAGTCGGGTGTTTGGAACCAGCGCGGTGGATGTGGCGGGAATTGTACCACTGACATGGGCGTGTCTTCCTCAGGAGCCCGGGCTCTGGGGCGGCTCTGTGGTCGCCCCTCAAGGCAGCTGGGCCTCAGGCAGGCAGGGCCCGCCTCTCCACGTGGTCTACAGGCCCCCTGCTCCTTTCACCAAGATCCCGCCCCTGACCTCAGCCCACCCTGCACCCGGGGTCAGACTGTCTGACCAGGCCATGGCTGCCCAGTCCTGCAGGGGTCCCTCGGCCTCAGGGCCACATCCAGGCAGGAGACTGAGACCCTCACCCGGCAGGCTCGGTATGCCTCTCTCCATACTCCATCCCTAAGGCCTAGCAGAAAGCTCGCCTCCTCCAGGAAGTCTTCCTGCTGCCTCCCACAGGCCCTGGGTCGGGCCTCCCACCTTGCTCCCCCTGGTGTTGGGACAACTACCTCACACTGGCTGTGGGGGGTGGGAAAGCATTTGGGGCAGGTGACTAACAGGACCAGTGCGTCTCTGAAGGAAATGTGGTACCTCCCGCCATTTTCAGTGCTGTTTTCCCAAGGATGTTCCAGAAGAGGGTCTCAGAAGCCAACCCAAGCCTGACCCAAAGCGGGGGTTCTGGGAAAGAGCTGCCCAACTCCCCGAGGGCAGGCCACATAGCCTCTGGGAGAGGTGGCTAGGTGGCCATGACCAGAACCATGGACTCCAGTCAGGGAAGTCAGCTGGAGCCACTCGGGATCCACGTCCCTGGGGCCGAGCTCCCGCCCCGTGCTGGTTCCTCCGGGCTCGGGGCACCTGGGACTGTCACTCCAAGTGTGGGGCCCTTCACCCGCCACCCTCCCTCCTTCCTGTCTGCGGTGAGGGGAGGGGAGACGGGGCATGTATTCGCCTTAAGGAGGCTGTGGGCTGCAAAGGCCTCCATCTGCCTGGGTTGGGGCCACTCCCAGTAGACAAGCCACACCGGCCTGCTTGTCACCAGCCGAGGGGGGTGGAATGGCAGCACCTCGAGGCTTCTTCCTGGGCGGCTAACCTCCCGTGAGCCACAGAAGCTCAGGCCGAGCGGAGGGGCTGCCGGGGTGAGAGAAAGCTGGGCGCGGGCGCGGACTACAGGGGCGTAACCGTCCACCGGGCCCTGCCCCAGCATTGGCTCAGGGGTGCTGGAGGGGAGGTGGCCCTGCCTCCAGTGACCCCTGACCTCCACAGGCTGCGAAAGAAGCCAAGGGACAGGTGTAAGGAGTGAACTCTGACCTGGTTATAGGCTGAGCCCTGGCCCTGAACCCAGTCAGCTGTGCTCTGCCCCGGCATGGACCCGGCATCCTGTGTGGGGGCACGCGGGGGCAGGGGTGGTGGTGGGGATGCGGGCGGAACATCCCCAGCCCTTGTGGGACTCAGGTCCCAATGTGCCTTCTCCCCCAGGGGAGGGCGTGTCCCTTGAGTGTAAGGTCCGGGCATTCTTTTTAAAGCAGCAGCAGCAGATTTTAGAGGAGACAACAATGAGACCCCCGCTTTTCCTGACACCCTCTGAGCAGGGGGCAGAGTGAGAATCGCCGACCTGCTGACCGGATGAGGAGGCGGAAGTGCCGTTGTCACCAGTCCTGAGGGACGCAGCCAGGCCCTGAACCTCACCCCATCCTCCCCCGGATTTGTGAGCTCCCTGTGCCTCTAGGGTGCCCCCCAGTCTGCCAGCACCCTCCTGAGCTCCAGAGAGACAGCTCTTAATGAACAGCCAGTGGTCGTGCCAGGGCCTGGTGTGCCCCCAAGCCCAAGAGGGAGCCCGGCTATTTCCGGAGGCCCGGGAACCCGGCCACCCAGCCACCCGGCCACCCTGATGCCCAGGCAGCCCGGCTCTGCACCTGCCCGGGACAGCCCTGCAGGTGCGAGATGTGCTGGGTGTCCAGCGGGGAAGGTGGTGGCAGGAAGCACCCCCTTCTCCCTCAACAACCCACGTCCAGCCCAAGGGGAGTGAGGTGAGAGCCACTTCCATCTAGAAATGGAGCCAATGAAGCATTCGAGACCCCACCCCTCACCCTCCCAGGGTCCCGGGGTTTGACCGTCAGAATGCGGTTTACGAACCAGGGCCTCTGCCAGCGAGGAGGCGGGTGAGGCCTGCGCGGGGCAGGCGTGCTGGTCTCAGCGCGCTCACGGTTCCGGTTCACATAAATAGGCAGCCTTTAAAATTTAATAAAAAAAATATGCCAATTATAAAAGCTATTTACCCAGCCCCATCAATCGCGGGCCTCGGCGTGTTGATGCCCAAACACCTGATTTCAGCTCACAAGTCACTTTTAGGCCCTTGTCAGCACCCAACGACCCGCGTGAGCTGACAGCGTGGTTACAAGTGATAGGGCCTGTCCCCACCATCCCCGCACCCCCGCCCCGTTCCCTGCAGCCCACGAAGTCAGGTGTTGCCTCAAGGGAAGCCAGGATCCGGAGCCAGGA
>PVJI01019007.1:0-31987 GCA_004026765.1 Micronycteris hirsuta
CATTCTGGCAGTAACCAGAGGGGAAGGGGAAGGGGAGAAGGGGGACAAGGGTATTCAGGACCTGCAATGAAGGACACATGGACAAAACCAAGGGGGAGGGTGGAAGCAAGGGAGGGAGGTGGGTTTGCCTGGGGTGGGGTGGGGGGAGGGTAAATGCGGACAACTGTAATTGAACAACAATAAAATAATTAAAAAAAAAAAATTTCACGGTCCATCAGTTTTAGCTCCCAATTTCTTTTTGATGGTCATCAGGGCCAGGCCGCTGCCTCTCTCTTCCCTGACAACATCGTATAATTGTGTTTTTTTAGATGACACAGATGATTATTTCAGCCTTGCTCTAGTTATAGATTAAGCCTATACGGTACAAGAGGTTTATTTTGGAGGGGAAAACAAAGAGCTAAAGTAGCTAATTGGATATGATCATGAATGAGGGCAAAATTTGTATAGTTTTGATAAAACCAAAGTTCTGAATTTGTATTTGCATGAAATGTGCAAAAACTCTTGCTTAATTCTGACATTACTGTTGTACTCATTCTCTGAAAAACATGTATTTATATTAGTAATATGGCATGTAGTCCTAAAAATAATAGAATTTTATAGAATTCTACTGTACTTGGCACCGGACTAATAATATTTGAACAGAAAATAAATTTCGATTTGGGTATCAATTCTACAAATCATTTGATTTACATGCCACCTCAGTGTTTGAAGATATGCATGAACGACTTACCATGTTTTCATAATTTCTAGAAACTTATCAATGCCGGCTAATAAGAAACAACAACATGCAATTTGTTATGTTGTGCTTTTCTCCTATTAATAATGTTATTTTAAAATCGATACTCTGTTCTTAGATGCATGAATATAGATTGTATAAAGCAGTGGTCCCCAACCTTTTTAGCACCAGGTGCTGGTTTTGTGGAAGACAATTTTTCCGTGGACCGTGGGTGGGAGAGGATGGTTTCCAGATGATTCAAGCACATTACATTCAAGCTCAACTCCTCCTGTGTGGCCCGGTTCCTATAGACCGCAGACTGGTTGGGGGGACCCCTGGTAAAGAATTTCAAGTTCTTACATCTTATCTTCATCAGAAAGTAGCAGACATACACACAATAACAAACTCAAAGAAGGATAACTTGATTACGCAAAACCGAGCAAGAGTAAACATACAAATTTGTTCAGCCAGAACACCCACTGGGAGGATTTGATATCGTTAAAATATCATTGTGGAGTTTTGATGAAGTGTTTACTATTTTTCTTTGTTTTTATTTTTCTGCTTGTACAAAATTTTCATAGCAGAATCTTGATTTAATTTTCCTAGAGAGTTAATATAATCTGTATTTGACAGTTTTTCATCATGTTTCTGATAGCACATTATTAATTTTGGGCCTATGGAAGGTTGGAAGGGGCACATGCCTTCTTTGCTTATGATAGTTATTCAATAGATATTTAACTTCTAATTATTTACACATGTTGAATCTTTTCTTTCCCCATTTTGAGGCATGCATGTGGTCTTTCCATTTCTATAGACAATTTTTTAAAAACTGGTGGTGTGGCCCTGGGCAAATCACCTTAGCCTCTTTGTGCCCCATTATCCTCATTTATAAAATGGGTGTTAAAACAGTACCTATCTCATAGATGATTGTGAAAATTAAGTGAAGAAGTATCTGTGACTTGCCAGGGTCTCTGGCAATTTAAACTCTTCAAAACTGTGAGCTCTTGGCACTGCTGCAGCGTTGGTGTTAATACCTACCTTCTAGGAGTTTGTTTTCCAGAAGGACAATAAATACATGGAACAATAATTATAGCTTAGTGCGCTCAGCCTTTCTGTAGTCTTTTATCTGCGACAAGGTCATATCCATATGCCTCAAGAAATTTATTTATTGATTTCTTTTTAGAGAGAGGAAAAAAGTCAATTTGTTGTTCCACTTATTTATGCATTCATTGGTTGATTCTTGTGTGTGCCCTGACAAGGGATCAAACCCACAACCTTGGTGTATCAGGACAATGCTCTAACCCACTGAGCTACCAAGCCAGGGCTGCTTTAAGAAACTTAAACAAACGTAGTACAATGCTTTCTGATTGTCTGCTAGATTATCTCCCTATGTCCTGGGAAGTAAGTTGAATCCATAAAAGTCAAAGCAATTTCTTTTCTTACTTGAAAATAGAAGAGGGCTAACACATTTAATATTTGCCCTCCAAAGATTATATTTGGAAAAAAAAGACCATTAATTAAAAAAGCCATTGGCCATAGAATAGTTATTTATCAATGGATATTGAATAGAGTTTTCTCTTGGGAAGGATCTTTTGAAAGGGCCACAGAGAACCTAGGTGTCCATCAATAGACGATTGGTTAAAGAAGATGTGATACATATATGCAATAAATATTACTCAGCCATAAAAAAATGGAATCTTACTATTTGCGACAATGTGGATGGACCTAGAGAGTATTATGCTAAGTGAAATAAGTCAGAGAAATACAAATACCATGCGATTTCACTTATATGTGGAATCTGGAAAACGAAATAAGTGAACAAGCAAAATAAAAACAGACTTATAGATGCAGAGAACAAACTGATGGTTGCCAGATAGGAAGGGTTTGGAGGACTGGGTATAAAAGGTGAAGGGAGAAAGAAGTACAAATGGGCAATTACAAAATAGTCAAGGGGATGTAAAATACATTGTTGGGAATATAGTCAATAATATTGTAATAACTATAGTCAACCAAAATATACTGACTCAACTCTTATAAACTGCATTTTACTAATACTACTGAAATATGGGAAACAGTGATTAAGCTGAAAATAGTCTATAATTTGAATGCTCACAATTATTTTAACATTTAAAAATACATACATTATAGTCCAAATAGTTATTCTTCAAGTCTTTTAAAAGAACAACAAAAACCAAAGAACAACAACTACAACACTTAAAAAAAATAGTCTGATAGCCTTTATTCCCACTCACAGGTTGGCACTAAACTTATTGGGTAACCCCTTCATAAGTTACATAAATATCTAACCACTATGCTATACACCTGAAACTAATATAATATTAAATGTCAACTGTAAGTGAAAAAAAGGGGAAGGGCCACAGAGAAACTCACACTCTCCTTTGATGTCACAGTTCCTGGCCACAGCAACCCAACTGTGAAGCCCTGTGAGAGGTGTATTCCTGGCACTTGGTGGATGGTTGTCATGTGCTGCATCTTTCTTTTTGTCCGCTACCAAGTCCCCATTCTGAGTTCCAGTCAAAGAGACGAGCTGTCCAGGGTGCATGGTGTGGGGGGATGGGAAGTTGATGGCAGAAAGAAAGATGGAAGGGTTTAATTATTTATGTAATTCCAACCTTCTTAGCTTACCATTAATATCTTGTTGGGAAAAAAAATTTTATTTCGTGTGATTACTTAGACTTTTAGCATTTGTTATATTATCTTTGACTATACTAAAATGATATTTTTAAGTATGAGAAATTTAAATATTCCATAAAGCAGCATATTATTTAAAATTTAAGTAATTACTATTAGCAGTACAGAAAATTATACAAAATTAGTTGAAGTAAAACTACTGATTTATTTTTATACAAGCGATACTGTTAGGTCTCATTATGAATTTGTTTCCAAACATACTATTTGTTAAGGTACAAATTTTCTTTAAGTTGGCTTAACTTGAAACTTTTAAAGACAGAAAGTATACACCTGATTTAAGCAATATTTTTCTTTTAGTGTACTTGAAAACTGAAAAACTTTTAAAATCTGTTAAATAATTTTTATAGTATGGCATACTAGAGAATTTTAAACAGATACCTAAGGAAAGAAAACAGAGATGTGGGGAAGGAAATAGAGACGGGGAAGGTTCGTCAAGATGGCTTTTGCTGCCCGGCTGGTGTGGCTCAGTGGATTGAGCGCGGGCTGGGAACCAGAGGGTCCCGGTTCGATTCCCAGTTGGGGCACATGCCTGGGTTGCAGGCCAGGTCCCCGTGAGGGCCATGTGAGAGGCAACCACACATTGCTCTTTCTCCCTTCCTTCTCCTCTCTCTAAAAATAAAATAAATAAATAAAATCTTTAAATAAATTAAAAAAAAAAGATGGCTTTTGCTATCTTTGAGAGTCAGGAGCGAGATAATCTGCTGCTCCACTGTTTTGCTGTAGTAATGACATGAACTTGATAACTTTCTTCCTTTTCTCTGCAGTGTATCCTATTAAAGATACATTGTTACTGGCACAGGACATTGGAAATTGGATGAATTTCTCAGTTAGATTTGTAGTTTATGGATTTTTAAACATTGTGTGATATTTGTGACTTTAAAAAGTTAGTAAGAATTACAGTGTCATCCTATTTCAGTTGCTGTCAATGTTTTTAAAAATAATTGTTACCCCAATATGGATTTTTTATATTTGTAATGAGAGAGTTGGTAATCTGTCATTATCTAGTAAAGGTATTTTTTCTTGTTTGCCTATAAGGCCTGAAATAGCTTTTCTATTAGGAATCTGGATCTTCAAGCTTTTCTGTCTGAAATGCTTCATTATGTTGCAAGTTGGAACTTGATGTACAAGATGATAATCAAGACAAAAGTTCTCTTTTTGTACATTCTGTCCCTTTATGAACATTTCTCTTCTTTCACTCAACCAAAATTTACTGAGTCAACTCATAAACTCCATTTTACTAACACTTCTAAAATATGGGAAACATTTAAAAATAAATATATGATAGTCCAAATAATTCTTCAAGTCTTTTAAAAGAACAACAAAACCAAAGAATAACATTAAAAAAAAATAGTCCACTAGCCTTTATTCACTCTCCCAGGTTCTTTGTCTATATAGGCAACTACTTTAAACTTTTCTAGCTCTTTCTTCTGATACCAACCTTTGTGTTTCTAAATAACATCCTTAGGTTGCTGTGGAAAAGCGGTATAGTAAGGTGGTTTAATAGCTGACAGGATTCACATCCTAGTTCGACTGCTCACCATTTCTGTTTCTCTTGGGCAGTGTTTCTCAGCGGGCAGAACCGACGTTCCGCGCCAGGTAGTTTTTTATTGTAGGGAGATGTCCGGTGTATTACAGACTGTGTGGTGGTGTCCTGGTTCAGTGGCACCCCTACCCTAGCTGTAACAACTAAAAATGTCTCCATGCACCGACAAATGTCCCCTGGAGGAAAAAAATCACCAGCAATTGAAACTCTTCAATGTTGGGGAAGTTAACTAAGTTTTCTATGACTTTGTTCTCTCATCAGCAAATTGGAATTAATAATAATACCAACTCATAGAGCCAATATGACTTTTAAATAAGTACCATTTGTGAAGCACTTACTGCTTAGCACATAGTAAGTATTCTGCAAATATTTGCTAAACAGATACAATTATATTTCAATTTTTCAGCTTTATGTTTTATCCATTAGAATTCTATTCTCCCCATTTCTGCAATGCAATCATTACAATTTCTTTTTTTTTAAATTTTATTAATTGATTTTAGAGAGGAAGGAAGGGGATGGAGAGAGAGAGAAACATTGATTTTTTTTTGTTGTTGTTCCATGTATTTATGCATTCATTGGTTGCTTCTTGTACATGCCCTGACCGGAGATCAAACCCACAACCTTGGCGTATTGGGATGATGCTCTAACCAGCTGAGCTTCCTGCCCAGGGCCACAATTTCTATATGTCAATATTCAGCATTATAATGATTATGACCATGTAGTTATTCGGGTCACATAGTGTATTAGTTTCTTCCTTTATATTCAGTATATTCATTTTCTTGTACTATTTTCTTTTCCTCCTAGAATAAATAATTGTCTTTTTGTTTGTTTGCTTAGTTTACTGTGTAGCTAAGTATCTCTAAACTGTTAGAAACGTACATCTAATGTCAATAAGATTGGACACATATGGCCAATTTACACAATTCATCTCTCCCACACCCCAGACATTCTTCCTAGAGCTTTGCATTCTCTGTTTCCATGCGGACGTGTTGCTCCCTAGGCCTGCTGCATAGATTGCATCTGAAATTTCTTTGCACCATTTTCCTGGGATTCCTTTTACCTTTATTATGCGTTTGATCCCTTATTTTTGGATCTTGTGCCTATTTCTAATTTACTCCATTGATTTTATGGGATACATCTTCCTTTAGACTTTTTGAGTATCTAAATGTACAGAGGAACCTCATTTCTTGAACTTAATTTGTTCTGGAAAACTGTTTGAGAAGCAATTTGTCTGAAACCGAATCTCCTTTGTGTGTCTCCTCAGAGACACATGGCCGATCCTACAGGATCAGCACCAAAGGGTTGTCGAGCAGAGAATGGAGATCCGAAGTTTTGTTAGACAACTGAGACATTTGTTTCGTGAACAACTGGGTTGAGAACCAAAATGTTTGAGAAACAAGATGTTCAAGAACCGAGGTTTGGCTGTATTTACTCTAAATATAATGTTGAAAATTATTTTCCACAAAAATATTAAAGGCATTGTTTTATTGTCTCTTAATTTGCAGTGTTACAGTTGAAAACTTTGATGTCATTCCAAGTCCTGAGTTTTGTATGTAAGTTGTTTTCCCTCAGTAGAACATTTAGGATCTCTGTTTATTTTGTCTGTGGTGCTCTGAAATTCTACAATAATGAGCGTAATATAGGTCTTTTTGGTATCATTATGCTGGGTACTGGAAAGTCAGGCTTTTTAGTTTAGGGAAATTTTGTTGTGAAATGACTTCATGACTTTGTCTGCCCTTCCCCCGCCCTCCCTCTGTGCATTCTCTTTGTGGAGCTGCTGTTATCAAACACAGAACCTCTAGTTCTCTTACGCCTCCTGCTTCCTGTCTCAGTTTTTTCTGTTTATCCTTTCTCCTCTATTTTCTGAGAATTTTTAAAATATCATCTTTCTTTTTTATTTTATATTCTTAATTACAGGAGTTGTGTTAGTTTTTGAATGATCCTTTAAAAAATACAAGGTGTGATGTTATTCTTTCTAGCATGCTGCGTCTGCTCATCTCTCTGAAGGTAGTAATGATACTTTTGAATATTTTCTCTGCTCATTGTTCTCTGTTCCCAACAAGTGCTTTATTTTATTTGATCTTAGCTTTCATGTTAGAGGCTTCTCTCAAATGCAGTGATCCTTGTCCATCCTTTCATATTTAAGAGAGTTACTACATCATAACGAAGTGGGGGCTACACAAGAATGCACAGTTGGTTTGCCATTTGAAAACCTCTTGATTTCATTTATCATACTAACAAACTAAAAAAGAAAATCCCTGTGATCATCATAGAGATGAAAATATGTCTGAAAAAATTTAACATCTATTTATGACTTAAAAAAATCACTCAGCAAGTTATGAAGATAACGTCCTCAACACAATAACTAGAAAAACCTAGAGCTAAAATCATACTTAATGATGAAAAATGTTTACCTCTCCCTAAGATCAGGAACAAAGAAATGATCTCAGTTCTAACCACTTCTGTTTAATATTGTATTGAACGTGCTTGTCAGAGCAATAACGCAAGAAAACAAATAAAAGCCATATGAAAGAGATGGCATGATTCCTGCCTCCAAATCCCAAAAAGTCACAAAAAATCTAATAAAATTAATTAGCCAATGAAGCCAGGTCATAGGATATAAAATAATTTATATTTCTGTATACTTGAAGTGAATAATTAGAAATGGAAACTTTAGGCCCTGGCTAGGTGCTCAGTTTGTTAGAGTGTCGTCCTGGTAGGTCAAGGCCACAGGTTCAATCGCTGGTCAGGGCACAAAAAAGGAGCAACCAATGAATGCATAAATAAATAAGTGGAACGACAAAATCGATGTTTCTCTCTCTGTATATATAAAATCAAGAAAAAAATTTTAAATCAAAACTTTAAAATATCACAATAGCACATGAATGTTAGGGACAAATCTAAGAAAAATATGGAAGATTTATACACTGAAAATTATAAAACATTGGTGAGGGAGGTGAAAAAAAGACCTAATAAATAGAGAATGTGATGTGTATCCATCACATTCATGGATCGAAAGACTTGCTCTTTTTATGTTGTCAGTTTATCTCACACATCTACAGAATGCATACAATTCAAATAAAAAATCTAAGCAGGTAGATGTAACTTGCTTATCTTGCACTGCCTTGGAGTCTCACCAAACTCTCATGCATCACGGGTCTACTGGAGGTGTGTGCTTAAGGGGCACATAAACACATAACTGGGTAGAGATTGACAGACACACTGTAAAATTTATTCGGAAATGCAAAGAACCTAGTATAGGCAAAATTATTTTGAAACAGAGAAACAAAGTGTGAGATCTCCCTCACACCACCTGGGTTCAAGACTCATTAAAGCTACAATGTTCAAGACAATGTATTGGAGTAAAGATAGACATGTAGATAAAGAGAGTTCAGAAATATACCCACATATATATATGGTCAAATGATTTTCAACAAAGATGACACAATAATTGAACGGTGTAAAAGATTTTCAGAAAGTGGTGCTGGGACCCTGGACAGGTAGCGAAGCTTGTTAGAGCTTCATCCCAATACACCAAGGTTGTGGGTCTGATCCCCAAACTGGGCACATACAAAACTCAACTAATGATGCATAAATAAGTGGAAAAACAAATCTCTCTCTTTCTCCTTCTTCCCCTCTCTCTCTAAAAGAGAAAATCATTTATAAAAAGATAAAATAAACAACTGAATTAGCTTTATGTAGTGTTTCCACTGTTTCGGTAAAAACAAAATATATTGCATGTATGAGTTACAAAATATGAATTGTATAATTTTAATTATTCTGTATATTAATTAAATGTTCCCATATTTGCATTTAAAACTGGCATTGCACAATATAAAGATGAATGGTGAAATTTGAGCTAATAATTTATATTAAAATTTTTTTCTTAGATAAATCCTAAATAGCAAATTAAAAAAAACCACCATAGGAAGTTGAAAGAGTAGCTGAGGAAGAAAGGAAAAATATAAAAAAAACCACATTTTATTTATTTATTTTTATAGAGAGGTGAGATTGGTTGCCTCTCACACACCCTCAACTGGGAACCTGGCCCACAGCCCAGGCATGTGCCCTGAGTGGGAATTGAATGGTAACCTTTCGGTTGGTAGTCCAGAGCTCAATCCACTGAGCCACAGCAGCCAGGGCAAAAAAAAAATCTTTGTATTTTAGTATTTTTAAAATAAATGTATTGAGGTAACATTGGTTAATAACATTATATAGTTTTCAGGTGTATGATGTTATAATTTAACACTTGTGTATTTTATTATATGCTTCCCACCCCAAATCTAAACTTCTTCCATTACCACACATTTAACCCCCCTGCCCCCTTCACCCCGCATTCTGGTTAACAGCATTCCGTTGTTTGTATTTATGAGTTTGTTTTCGATTGTTTCACTAGTCTGTTACATTTTGTTTTATATTCCTCATATAAGTGAAATAATATGTTTTTTTTCTTTTCTGTCTAGCTTATTTCACTTAGCATAATACACTTAAGATTTATCCATTTTTAAAAAAGATTTTATTTATTTTTAGAGAGGGGGAAGGGAGGGAGAAAGAGAGGGAGAGAAACATCGATGTGTGAGAGACACATTGATCAACAGGTTGCCCCTCACACACCCCCAACTGGGGACCTGGCCAGCAACCCAGGTATGTTCCCTGACCTGGAATAGAACTGGTGACCTTTTGGTTCACAGGACAACACCCAAAACACTCAGCCACACCAGTCAGGGTTATCCATGTTTTTTACTTACACTTTTTCCTGCTTTTTGAACAAGGAGCCTGACACATTATATAGCCGACTCTGTATACATTTATTATATATTTAAATTAGATGCTTAGCCCTAGCCAGGTAGCTCAGTTGGTTAGAACATCATCCTGATACACCAAGGTTGGGAGTTCCAACCCTGGTCAGGACACATGTGAGAATCAACCAGTGAATGCATAAATAAGGGGAACAACAAATCAATGTTTTTTTCTCTCTCTCTAAAAATAAAAGATTAAAATTAAAAAAATTTCTATGCTTAAAAATATATAAATTAAATTGTTCACTTATCATATGACCAAGAAATCAATTGTTGGGCTTTAATGTAGGATTTTCAAGAGATATCCAGTTCGATATCTCAGGAAGCACATGTAGCATTCTGGGAGTTAAGTGGGAGAACAGGTTAACTCTCATCATTCTGAATTCAGATTTTGGTTTTGCTAAATTAATTAGTTTCTTCTTTTTATTTTATTTTATTTTCAAATTCAAGCAAAAGTTTATTTAGAAAATCACAGAGGTAGAAGAAGTGAGCCATGGAAGAAGTGAGCCAGCTAGGCTTCGTGGACTGAGGAAGCAAGTTACAGAGTACAGAGGCAAAAGAAAGGCAAAAAAAAAAAAAAAAAAAAAAAAAAAAAAAAAAAAAAAAAAAAAAAATCCACCTGGGGAAGAAGAAAGGGAAAGGTGTGGGCATGCTCCAGAGAGAGCACCTGGGGAAGAAAAGGGAGCACAGGCATGAGAGAAAGAGACAGACAGAGCTTTCTTTAAAAAAAAAAAAAGTTTCAATTGCAGTTGACATTCAATTGTTATATTCACCTCAGGTATATAGCATAGTGGTTAGATATTGATATAACTTATGAAGAGATCTCCCTAAGTAATCTTGTACCCACCATTAGTTCCCTCTCACATGCACTCATGTGGGGACCTGGTCTGAAACCCAGGTATGTGCCCCGACTGGGAATCAAACTGGCAGTCTTTTGGAGCTCAGGCTGGTGCTCAATCCACTGAGCCACACCAGCAAGGGCATAATATTATTGACTATATTCCTTACACTGTACTTTACATCCCCACAATTATTTTGTAACTGCCAATTTGTGCTTCTTAATGCCTTCACCTTTTTACTCATTCCTCCCACTCCCCTCCCATTTGGCAACCATCAGTCTGTTCTCTGTATATATGAGTCTGTTTCTTTTTTGTTTTTTCATTTATATTCTCTTTAGATTCTACATATAAGTGAAATCATATAGTATTTGTCTTTTTCTGTCCTACTTATTTCACTTAGCATAATACTCTGTAGGTCTATCCATGTTGTTGAAATTGGTTAAGATTCATTCTTTTTTATGGCCAAGTAATATTCCATTGTGTATATGTGTACCACCTCTTCTTTATGCATTCATCTTTTGATTGGAGCATTTAATCCATTTACATTTAATGTAATTATTGTTAGGCATGTAGTCATTGCCATTTTATTAATTGCTTTCTGATTGTGTTTGTAGTTCTTCTCTGTTACTTCCTTATTCTCTTGTATTCTTCTCTTGTAGGTTGATGACATTCTGTAGTATTGTATTTGGATTTCTTTCTCTTTATTTCTTGTTTATCTCTTGTAGGTTTATGGTTACTAGGTGCTTCATATGTACCAAGCAATTTATGGCAGTCTGTTTTAAATTGATGGTCATTTAAATTTGAAAACATTCTCAAGTCACTACCATTTTACCCACCTTTCTATGTTTACATTTTTGTCATTATATTTTACTTCTTTGTGTGTCTATTTGTATGTATCTCTTAATTTACTGTTACTATTACACATGATCTCACTACATTTGCCTTTAACCTTTGTACTAGCTTCAGTGTTGGTGGATCCATTGCTTTTATTATGTGTTTGCCTTTGTCAGTGGGAGTATTTTTTCTTTGCACTATTTTCTTAGTCATTTTTTTTCTTCTCCTTAAAGAAGTTCCTTTAACATTTCTTGTAATACTGGTTTGGTGGTGATAAAGTCTTTCTTTTTTTTTTTTTCCTTTTCTGGGAATAATTTGCTTCTTGACTTTTCCAGTGACAAGCACTTTCAGGTCCTGTTGTTTCCTAAGTCAGTTACTATTTACTTGACTGTATGCTTTTCAGTTTTCAGCTTATGTTTGACAGTTCTCTCCAGTTCTCCTTTTTTTTGATGTTTTATGTTTTTAAAAATCCCTTCACTGCTATTATTTTTGTAATATTTTGGGAGGGAGAAGGGATAAGTATATACATATTTTTTATCTGTTATTGGAAATATGTTTTAAAAATTTGGATGTCATTGCAAAGACTTTTTTTAAAAATTTATTTTCTATAGACTTCTATCCCCCCAAATTGAGTATTTTATTCTTTTATATAAAACAATGCAACTTTGCCCTGGTCAGGTAGCTCAGTTGGTTAGAACATCATCCTGATCTGCCAAGGTTGTGGGTTTGATCCCTAGTCAAGACACATACTAGAATCAACCAATAGCCCTGGCTGGTGTGGCTCAGTGGATTGAATGCCAGCCTGTGAACTGAAGGATTGCCAGTTCAATTCCCATTCAGTCACATGTCTGTGTTGCAGGCCAGGTCTCCCTTGTGAGAGGCAACTGATATCTCTTACACACTGATGTTTCTCTCCCTCTCTTTCTCCCTCCCTTCCTTCCCCTCTCTCTAAAAGTAAATCAATAAAATCTTTTTAAAAAGCAACCAATAAATGCATAAATAAGCAGAACAACAGATTGATCTCTCTCTCTGTATATATATATCCCCCTTCATCTCTCTCTCTCAAATCAATAAATAAAATGTAAACAAACATAAAAATAAAACAACACATCTTTAGCAAGTGAACACACTGAAGGCAGGACAGACCCACAGAGACAAGAGAACATGCTCGTATAACCAGGACCCACGTCCATCAGAGGAATAGAGGTTAGGTGTCCTCTCAGTAGGGATCTCTAGCCCTGCTCACAAAGCACTGTCACGCAGCTGGTAATGATTGGAATTGAGTCTATTGTAGGGGTATAGAGTTAAAAGTCATCAATACCTGAAATTAATTATATCTACTCCCATCTGAGCATCTGCTTACCTGAGGACCAGAACTGACCAGGGTGACTAAAGTTCCCCCACAAGCCACCCTTGGTGACCCTTCTGTCAATCCCCCTTATTTTGTTTACTTTTACTTAGCTTTCCAGACTCTGATGCCATCTATTCCCAGGAGTCTGCTCTGCGAGTCGACCAAGCATGACACCAAGCTGACTTAGATTGTAATTCTCAATATTTTTATAATAACCAGAATTCTTAAGTTGTATTCTCTGTCACTGTATTTACCACATTATATTTTAATGATATGTTTAATTATTTCAGGGGTTAGCAGACATTTTCTGTAAAGTTTACAGTTAGTAAATATTTTAGGCTTTGCAGGCAAATAGGCAAGGTCAAGACCATTATGTAAGGTCCTTTGTGCACATCAAGAGAAGGCAAGGTTCTTTGGAGAAGACAGTACTGCCGAGGAAAACAGAAGGCAGCAGGGGAAGAGGAGGACCAAACATGAGACGGAGTGACTCCACAGAAGAAGCCACAGGCACGATGAGCCGGCAGGAGCTGGGCAGGGCTGTCGAGGACGGGACACCGTGGACTGCATGCACTCACAGTGTCGTCTGGAGCAAGAGCTGGCTCAGCGGCAAGAAACAGCAAATTGTATAACAATTTAAAATATAATATGTAAGTACAATTTTTGTAATACCGATAAACTTACCAGAATAATGGAATTTTTTTTGGAGAGGATAACATTTCTCTTAACCATGGTTCAAAGTTAGTGTGCCCATTCATCTAACTGACTGCAAATGTTTATCTGTAAAAACGATTCTTAGCTCATGGACCTTACAAAACAGGCAGTGTAGCTTGTTGACCTTTCATCTGTTTGTTTAACTCTTTGTACTATATTTTGAGGTTTGGGACCCGTTCTGAGTCTTATTTTTCTTTCAATTCCCAAGCAAAGCTCTATATGGCTCAGTGTAAGTGCTTAGTAACTTTTAAAAAGTATTTTTTCCCCAAGAAATGAAGAGATTTGCATCTTGGTTATTTCACACTTTCATCTTAATGGGTAATGCCTTGACTTTAAGTACAAACTTTCCTGCGAGGATTTTCAGATCAGTCGTATCTATGGTCTAATATGCAATAGACAAGGACCGATGTTACTGCTCCCATTTTACTGATAGGAAAGTGACATAGTAGTAGAGCCAAGGCCAGAATTAGGAATTGTGATCCTCAGCTACCGCAGGTTTTCAAAGGCTTACAGGACACTTTTTCAGGTGTGTATGTCTCTTATCCACTTAAAGAATTATGAATTATCAGAGAACCCAGAGAGGTGAGTAATCCATCGTGAGTTGACATAGATAAGGAAATTACTATAGAACTAAGGAGGAAAAAGCATTACTAATTTGACTAGAACAAATAAAATCCCTAGAAATAATTTTCTCTACTGAGCTTTCACGTGTGACACACTCTACTTTTGAATAATATTTTTATGTATAGTGTGCAGTATAGGTAATTTTTAAATGCAGTCTTAAAAGTTGTATACCAAACTGAATCTTATGAGGATGTAGGTGATTATTGGTGAGAATGTAGTATAAGTTGGTTTTATATCTATTAAATGTAGGAAAGAAACAGAGTGTTTTCAGTGAGGTAAACTCATGGTTGTGTGCATGTGTGTGCTTGTGGCCAATAGTTTCATAAGAGGTTCCCTCCTAGTCTTTGTTTTCCATAGGTCCATTATGTCACATCAATATTATGATCGGCAACAGTATTTGAGTACTTTTCACTTCTAGTTTCTGCGCATAAAATAGACAGTAGACCTAAACCTTGACCTTGGGAAAAGGGAATAAATATATGCAGCATAGCAATGGGTGGAGGCATTTAGTGAAGGCCAAATGGTAGTCCAGATGAAGCCTGCCAGAGGAGTGCAGAAAAGGGGCCATTCCACATGAGTGTGAATGTGTGCTGACCTGTTGGCAGGGAAACGGTTGAGAAAGGCTTCCTGGAGGAAGTAACACTTAAACTACATTTCAAGAAAGATAATAGAGAAATGAGAAAATAGCTGGGGAAGGGATTGAGTTAAATCATGAAGGTAGAAAGAATGTGAATGATGTGTTCAGGAAACAAATAGACCAGTTTATCTTGAGCAGGAGTTCTAGGTAAGGAAACACCCAGATACATTTGAAGTGTTGCAAAGGAATGTGCGGAGAGAGGCCAGTTGAAGGAGCTTGAAAGTTTAATGTAAGAAATGGTGAGCTGTCAAAGAAATTTAAACAGGAATATGAGGATAAAATATGCAACAAGTATTATGGGCAGGCTGAATCTTATCTATTCCTGGGTTGAAGCGCTCAACACTCGACCATTTTTGCAGCATAAAGTATGCTTACATAAAAATGCTACATTCAAGTACTTGTATTTCATCATGCTTCATTTCTCTTAAACTGTGATTGGTTAGAAAACCAGTGACAATTTTATCTCTGATGATTCAGAAGGAACTTGAAGACCTTTCAGTGCTTCAACTATGTGTACTCTTTTTGGATTAATTATTGTGGATGAGCTGACGTACTAACTTTTAGAGAAAATTTGTGTCCTTGAAATTATCTTTATAGTCTATCATAGTGTTAAGAAATATTTATTTAAATTTTTTAAAAAATCACTACAACATAAAAATGACAAGAATTTAAACTTTCAGGTTACTTTTTAATTCATCTTAGAGAAAGAGAGGAAAGGGGAGGGAGGGAAGAAGGGAGGGGGAGAGAGAGAGAGAGAAAGAGGGGAGAGAGAGAGAGAGAAACATTGATATGTTGTTCCACTTATTTATATATTCATTGATTGATTCTTGTATGTGCCCTAACTGGGGACTGAACCTGCAATCTTGGCCCATTGAGACTGTTCTAACCAAGTGAGCTACCTAGCCAGGGCCTGAAACTTTTTGTTTATTTTAACATGGATTTATTTTTCTGAGCAGAGTGTGAAATGAATGTATGTGTAATTTGAAAATATGCAGTACTCTATATTTCATCAATAAAAGGGTATTACTTTGAGCTATTAAAAATGAAGTTGTACATAGACAAGTGTGATTAGACTGTTTTCTTAGTGTACAGTTGGAGGCTGACCCATCTTCTCTTGTGTCCCAACCACCTCATTTTTTGTGAAGGGGGGGGCATATGGCTACCACATGTGAAGCCAGCTCCATTCTCAACAGGAGTGGGAAATGTAAGAAAAATTCTCACAGAAACCCATTTGTAAAGTTAGACTTCCTCCTGCTAGTCCAGATAAGTTCTCAGGATGCCAAGTCATTAAGCACACTTTCCAGTGTGGGAGGCCCTTGAACCTCCCCCATTATCTCCTGCTTGAATGAATGCAGATTGTTCCACAAGCCTAGGCAAATACTTTATTGTGTTGTTCTCCAGGGTATTTCAACCTTGTATGCTTGAAGAATTCCTCCCCAAGATTATCCTGCCCTACCAGAAATTTACCCTTTTCAAAGCTCTGAGGCCTAAGTAGGGCCTAAAGAACATTTGCTTACTTCATTTCCTGAAAATGGTAGTGGAAGAGGGGAAAGGATCTTTCCTCATGGCTCCACACCCGGGTGGGGTCACACAGGCTTCTCTTTATGGCAGAGTGGGGAGTGGGAGAATGGGGTTCATCTGGTAGTTTCTCAGCATTTCTGCATCCAGAGGCAAATCAATGCCTTACACACTGTTTCTTACCTTCCAGCATCCCTTTGTATTGGACTGTATCTTAGGAGGGAAGGGAGAAAGACTACAATGAGGAAACAGACAAAAGGCTCCAAACCCAGCTCCTTTTAAGGGGAGGCAATTCCTGTAATACTTAAAACGTTGCAGTCTTTCTCCTCTTCTCTCCTTGCATATCCTTTCCAAAACACCACACATCCAACACCTTTTAGTGGTCAGGAGACCTTTCACCTCCATGCTATGCGAACCAGAGGAAATAGGTGTATGTATCAAGTAATCAGAAAAGTTTCTCCAGTCCCAAATAGGCCTGCTTACCACACTGACATCATAAGCATAAAAGACAAAGATAAATAGATGTTTCAGTATTTAAAATCTGGTCATTTTAATTACCTGGATACAAATAATGCTGCCACTTTGAGCAAGTTCTTTTTCAGATATTCAGATTTTGCTCTCTCTCTCTCGGAATTTTCCCAATGATTTTTCTTTTACCCACTGAACTCAACACCCTTGTGTACCTCCCCCATATGTTGTAATGCTTGAATTATTTATGTGAGAAATTGGAAATTCCTTGTACGGAAACTGTAGATCAAGATACAATTATGAACAAAATTTCTTTCTTTAATATTAAAGTTTCACTTCTTTTACTTTTGTTAACAAAGCTTTCCGTGACATTTATCTCCTCCTACATATTTGCTCTCACCTCTGCACACTTGCTTGTTCCTCTTATTGTATTCATTCAACACCTCACACATGTTTACTAAGTTCTCAATATTTATGACACATGCCAGAGTTATGTGGTTGTTTTTATATGCTTGTAAGAAAGAAAGAAATAAACATAACAATACAACATAGTATTTGACTGGCACCATAAGAGTGATACAAAGAAAGAACTTAAAGCTTTAGATGACATTGAAAGAGAGATCAGTTTCTGCTGGAGGAATTCTGAGTAGGCTTTATGGAAGAAGCAGCATATGAACTTGACCTTAGGTGGGTAGTATTTCAGGGAATTCTAAAGACTGGAAACAATGTAATTCAGGGTAGAAATATGGAAAAGTGTGTGTGATATACAGGAAACTGAGTAGATTGGTGTCTGATTTTAAAAGCATTGAGACTGAAGCTAGACTAAGAAATTAAAACTTTATTCTACCCACTCCTGGCCAGGTAGCTCAGTTGATTAGAGCATTGTCCTCATACGCCAGTGTTGTAGGTTCAATCCCTGGTCAGAGTACATTCAAAAATCACCAAAAAAAAAAAAAAAAATGTATAAATAAGTGGAACAACAAACTGATGTTTCTCTCTCTCTCTCTTTCTCAAATCAATATAATAAAATTAAAAAAATAAAAATAAAACTTTATTCCAAAGGCATTAATTCTTGAACTTTTCAAACAGGATAATACAGTCCTGTATGAACAGAATCAAAGTAGAAATTAGGATGAACAACCAATCCAGGAAGATCAAGAGGGTGGATTTAGCAGAGCCTCAGGACCTATAGTGATCTAAGAGGAAGTAGTAAGTGCCCAAACTAGGGCGCTGAAAATTAGAAGGCGGGTAGAGAAGAATAAATGATTTGTGATTATTTGCAAAGGAAGAAAACAGTTTCTATTCTAACTAGATCGTCAGTTGTCTCCTCAGTGCCTGGTACAGTGCTTGGTACAGAGAAATGTTTTCTGATGAATAAATATCCTCCTTTATTGTCAACTTCACCCACTTTAATATTGTCTGCTTTCAAGTATATATCTGTATTAATATATAGGTATTAATATGCATATACATAGCACAGCTAATTTTCCATAAAAACCAGACTTCAGTAATACCAGAACAGTTTTTCATGCCCTGTAAGTCAACAAGAGAAGCAACAATGAAGAGCTGATACTAGAAAAAGAGGAAGGAGGTTTTGGTGAATTGCATTCTGTATAAAATGAAAGAGATTTTGAAACTGAGTTCAAATATGCCTGGAGCACATGAGAGTCTAGTTTATTAAGGTATGATAGAATGTTTAGTAGAAATACTACCTCTACCACCCTAAACATTGTATTATTCACATTGTATTATAAAAAGTCATGCCACACAGCAACTGACAGTCATCTAGGAAACTGAATAGGGCTTTTACTACGATGTGAGAGTTTAATGTGCTTTATTTCTATTTTTAACCTGAACTTTAAAAGAGCAAAGAGGCTTTGTTTCTTGCACAGCTCATTAAATATAATTTATGATATGTCCTAATATTTCACAGCAAAGAATCTACCAACTGTATGAAAATGATTTTAAGACTCTTTATTTTGAATTGAAAATATTTACCTAAATCAGTGAAGCTTCTTGCAGTTTTTTTTTCTTTCTGTTTTTCAATGCTAAGTTTATAGCTTGCTGGATGAGTGAAAAGGAGGAATGCTAATATATTACTACTTAACTGCTTTAGATTAGCTGTTAGAGAGATAAAGGTGATGAATGGTGCTTAGCACCAAATGGTGAAATTGACCCAGTTTTAAGCTACCAGATAGAACAGGCAGGTTTCAACTACTCCCTAAAATAAATATTTGGAAGTGTATGACAAATAAGTATAACTGATTCTATCCAAAACTTAGATTAAGAATTCCATTATAATTTGCAATAAATATCAAAAGATGTGTCCTTGTTTTGAACACTCTCATTTGAGGAAAATAAAACATATTTCTATTTTAAGAGGAAAATATTTTGTAAAATGTCTAAGCTATATGGGCACTGGTGGACTTAGAAAAATATTTAAAATATATGATGATTGAGATTTGCTTAACAGGGCTCAATCCGACCCCGAGCCTTGGTGTAATGCCTTCATTTGGAAAAGTCTTGCTATTTTTCTTGAACCATGTGTGTGTGTGAACTTTATTTAATAAGGTGAACTTTAACTATACTATGATTTAATTTAGTATACCAGAATTTTAAAACAAAATGTTTATTGCTGAAACCATATGACTAACAATATCCTAAATTAAAAAAATCATTGGTTTTTATATAAGGCAGGTGAGTGGACATGAAGGGTGAAGAATAAAATATTTGGATAGTGTAGTTTCAAAATTAAAATGGTGTACTTTTGCTTTTCCTAGTTTTAGCTTTTCCACAAAGGTAGTCCTTGCATTGTGTTTATACAAGTCATTCAAAGCAGACCAAGGGAAAAAAGAAAGAGTTCATGGTGAAGACAGAGAAAGACCGTTTGCTGGTAGCACAATCTGAGACAATGGAGTAGTAGGACATCATAAGAAAACTAAGCAGCATAAACAAATCAAATTTAGAATAAATCTAATAATAGAAACATCTACCAATAAGCATTTTCATGCAAACAAGACAACTAAAACATAATTTTTAAGATTCTATGATTACTAAAAATTTTTTAGTATACAGCATTATCTTGTTTAATAAGAAATGCTAGTCATGTAAGGGGTAGAAAAACAAAGCTATTGGATTTAGTTGAGACTTAAAATAAACTTTTTAGGATGTTTCCACCATAAAAAAAAAAATGAAAAAAGTGATAGAAAAAGGTGTTGATTTTCTTTTTTCATTTTGCTTCAGAGAAAGACATTTGTCACTGAACTCTAATAGAAAAATAGATATTCAGGTTTACTTTCTCAGTCACTGTGAGGCGTAAAGTAATAGCAGGCAAACTAGTTGTGACTGGGCTTATGGCAAGCCTTCAGTTCGCAAAGAGCACAAGCCTGAACAAGCCAACAGGAGTCATTTGATGAGATTGTATCACAGCAATATTAGCATAAAGATTTCTAGGTGGATGGACTGTGTGGACTCTAAAATGTCCCTGTAAGTATCTGATACTATATGTTACACATTTCCTGAAACTTTCATATGTAACTGTAAGTAATGCATAATATAATTTTTTCAGGGTACTATGTCAAAGATCCATTTTGTAGCCAAGTGAAAGCAATAAAATAAATTTTCAAAGAGGCAATGTAAATTTTTCAGAGTGAGGAAATAATCCAACTTAACTATGTTGCTGCTATGGGAACTTTTTTTCTGTTGAGGATGTTAAAACATTGATACTGGTAGGACCGAGAAAGGAAGCGGCCAATAGCATGGCTGGCTGTGAGTTTGTTAGCTCACACTGAGGGAGTCCCTGGTTTATTTTATGTTGCCGGGCAGATCTCTTACTAATCTCTTTTTGTCTTTCTTTCCTCAACTATAAAAAGGAGATAATGATACCAACCTGTCTCAGAGGGGTGTGGTGAGAATTAATTAAGGCCCATAAAGTGTTTCAAAGGCCAAAGATGAAAGACACCATACTAAGTACAGAGCCTCATCATTAGCCCTGAAGCTGATGGACTATAAAAATTCATTTATTGATGGAAAAAATTCTGAAGTATCAAATAAGAATGCACTTTCCATGTGACTTAAATTTATGAATTGGTTCATAAATATTTTATTTGGGACATCTATACTTAGTTTTTCAAACTAGGCTAAGTGAAGAATTTAATAGAATACTAGTTTGAAAATAGAAAATATAATGATTTAGAAATAACAGTATCTTGCTGTGTATAATGAGCACTTTTTTGCCTACATTTTTGAAGGAAAAATAAGGATCTGCACTTCCATATCTATATATATGGTTTTAATTATTTTATTTATGCTATGCATTAAAAGTATAACTCTTGAAAGCAATAATGATATATGTGTGCAAAATAATAGCCTGGAATACAATACTTGGTTTTGTTCCTAAATATAAATAAATAAAAAATTGAGTTAAAAGATTAAGATGAAAGATTTTTCCTAAAAGTCTGGGCCAAAGATGTGGGTTTGCATTATACCAGGCTAAATATGGTAATATAGAGAAAATAGAAAATATAGCCACTTAGAATAACACATTATATACTTTTTTTAAAAATTATTTTATTGTTGTTCAATTACAGTTGTCTGCATTTACCCTCCCCCCACCCCACCCCAGGCAAACCCACCTCCCTCCCTTGCTTCCCCCCTCCCCCTTGGTTTTGTCCATGTGTCCTTTATAGAAGTTCCTGAATACCCTTGTCCCCTTTCTCCCCTTCTCCCTCCCCTCTGGTTACTGCCAGAATGTTCTAAACTTCAATGTCTCTGGTTCTATTTTGTTTCTCTGGTTGTATTTTGCTTGCTTACCTCACAAGCGTCTTGGCTGTGACTGATCTGAATTCCCCTGTAGCTGATCTGGCCTCAGTGCCTTCATTCCTGACTCCTCATACAAAACCTTTTAACATTTCATATAGTAGAGGCTGCATGATGATGTACTCCTTGAACTTGACCTTATCTGAGAAGCACTTTATCTACCCTTCCATTCTAAATGACAGTTTTGCTGGATAGATTATTCTTGGTTGTAGGCCCTTGCTTTTCATGATTTGAAATATCTCTCTCCAGCCCCTTCTTGCTTGGAAGGTCTCCTTTGAGCAATCCGCTGACAGTCTTATGGGGATTCCTTTGTAGGTAACTGTCTCTTTTTGTCTTGCTGCTTGCAAGATTTTCTCCTTATTCTTAATCTTGGGTAATGTAATTATGACGTGCCTTGGTGTGTTCCTCTTTGGGTCCCACTTCTTTGGGGTTTTCTGAGCTTCTTGGATTTCCAGGAAGCCTATTTCCTTTGCCAGATCTGGGAAGTTCTCCTTCATTTTCTGTTCAAAAATACGTTCAATTTCTTGGTTTTCCTCTTGTCTTTCTGGCAGCGCTATGATCTGGATGTTGGGTCGTTTACAAATGTCTCTGAGGTTCCTGAGTCCCTCCTCATTTTTTTGAATTCTTGTTTCTTCCTTCTGGTCCACCCCCTTGGTTTGGGTCCCAGCTTCCTTTTTTTCCCTATTGGTTCCCTGTAAATCTTCCTCCATTATCCTTATCGTATTCTTCATTTGTTCAATTATTTGCATCCACCTTTCTTCCAGTTTTGTTAGCATTTTGATTACTAGCATTTTAAACTGAGCATCTGATAGGTTGACTATGTCATCATCCGTTAGTTGTAATTTGTTCTGATCTTTCATCTGGGCCATTTTCATTCTTTTTATCTCGGTGCACTTGTTGGCTCACCGGTGCCAGCAACCTGGGTCGTTTTTTGGGTGACGTTGCCTCCGGGGGCGGGGCCTGGGAGGAAGCAATGGCGACTGCTGATCACCGCAGGCTCCCGTCACCCCTCTGCTCCCCAGTTCCCCACCGCCTTTTCCGCCAGACTCTATTCTGCTGGCTCAGCCCTGGCCTCTCTCCGGCAGCGTCACCGGCTTGTGGGATTCACCCATTGTTCAGAGTCGCGCCCTGTTCAGGCGCTGGCGGCCGTAAGTCCCTCCATGAAAACTGCCTCTTACTCCGTTCCTCTGCTTGGTTCTGCCCCGCTTACCAGCCTGGATGTTCATCCTCTCCAACCTCCTGGGTGTCGGACTTCCCTTCAGTTCCTTTCTGTCCGTTCTGGTTGTTTAATTTTTCGCTACTGCGTTCGTTGTTTAGACACTCTGGATGTGCGGGCGGCGAGTGCGTCCACCTATGCCGCCATCTTGGCGGAAGTCCCGCGTTATATACTTTATATATAAAAGTTTACTTTTTATTTTGCTTCTATTTTTTAAAAATAAGCTAATCAGGTGTTTGTTTCCAAAGAATGATTGAATCTAGAAAAGCTTCTTGGAGGTACTAGAAAGAACAAAACATTTAATTTGTTGCCAACATGTCAAGGTAATACAATTCAGTTTAAATAAACATGTTATTAAATTCTACTCAAGTCAGGACATTTAATTGAGGGAAATATGTTTCATGTTTCTGTAAATGCCTGAATTTAGGAGCCAATAGAAGGTGTAAAAATAGCAATTTCATTTTCAGATATGACTCCTATTGCGCCCTTCCATGACATATTGAGTTTCTTGGATTTCAAATGACTAATACGAAAACAAAAAAAATATTGTGATGAATCAGGTACCTCTGTGTTTTTTAATAAGAAAAATATTTGTCACCTACTTTTGGCTGAAACTAAACAGCATTTTGGATTCATTAAATTTCAGCAACTATTGCTGAATAAATGAACAGCTGTATCCTTTGAAATATTACCAAATTTATCAGTAGTTGGTGATTTCCACTAGAACCAATAAGATTCTTGAGATATTATTTCCTAATTAAATAATTGCCTGTAGTTGGATGAAATCTTGAATGACATAAATTATCAATGAAACTGTCAAACCTCAGATGTAAATGTACTAGTTTTTAGTGCAGTCTTTCCTGAGGTTGGTTCCTGGGAACAATTCATTACCGATGTTTATTTTGCCTTGGGTTGGGCTGTAAAACTACTCTGCAATAACATAACTCAAGAGGTTGTTATTTTAGAATCATTATATCCTATACTGGTTGTGGTCAAGGAAAAGAGAGACTGGAAAACAAGAAGCAATACATCTTTAAAACATTTACTACTGCCATAAAAAAAAAATTCAGTTTCACTCTAGTTAGAATTTCATTAAGGGTCCACTTCATATTTCTTTTGTTAAAAACTCATTATCCTCTACCCCAAATTTTGAATGTAAACATTCATTGTCAAGATTGATAGCCGTGCAATTAACCAGCTTAATTTTGGTTAGAAGATGAATGATTCACTGCTTTTTTGTGTCTGATGAGTAGGCAGGGCCCTGTATTTAAAACCGCTCTGTCCCAGAGGGCCAGTCTTATGGGTTTCACTGCCCAGCCCACTCAGAAAAAATAAAAGTTGTAGAGGTTACAGCTAAGTACAGACCGAGCACTAAATTGTGAGGACATCTTAGAACTTGATTATCTTGCCAGTGTTATAAGAATGGTTCTCATTTTACACATTGTTAAATTTTAAATTTTAGGAGACTTTGGAAGATATTTTCCAAGTTACCTTTTTTTAGGGTTTTTGGTTTTTTTTTTTCATCTCAGACTTAAAAGGGCTCTGTAATAAATAAACATTATAGTTTTGCTTTGTTCATTGTCTAATTCTTTTTGCAATCACAGCTCTCTATGCTGTGAAACAAAAATATTTCTCCTTTCTCTGGGGTCTGTTTTGTGTACTATCTCTTTTATTTATTTTATTTTTTATTTTTATTAAATGCTTTTGAATTTTAGTGTTGTTCAACTACAGTTTTCTGCCTTTTCCCCCCACCCCTCCCCACCACCCCAGCATCCCAACCTCCCTCCCCTGTTTCCACCCCCCTTGTTTTTGTCCATGTGTCCTTCATAGTTGTTCCTGTAAACCCTTCACCCTTTTCCCACATTACCCCCTCCCCTCTCCCCTCTGTTTACTGTCAGTTTATTCTTAATTTCAATGTCTTTGGTTATATTTTGCTTGCTTGTTTGTTTTGTTGATTAGGTTCCAGTTAAAGGTGAGATCACATGGTATTTGTCTTTCACCACCTGCCTTATTTCACTTAGCATAATGTTCTCCAGTTCCATCCATGCTGTCACAAAGGGTAGGAACTCCTTCTTTCTTTCTGCTGTGTAGTATTCCACTGTGTAAATGGACCATGGTTTTGGGATCCACTCATTTACTGATGGGCACTTAGGTTGCTTTCAGCACTTGGCTATTGTAAATTGTGCTGCTATTAACATTGGGGTGCATAGGTTCTTTTGGATTGGTGTTTCAGGGTTCTTAGGATATAATCCTAGCAGTGGAATTGCTGGGTCAAAAGGCAGTTCCATTTTTAGTTTTCTGAGGAAATTCCATACTGTTTTCCACAGTGGCTTCACCAGTCTTCCATCCCACCAACAGTGCACTAGGGCTCCCTTTTCTCCACAACCTCTCAAACACTTGTTGTTTGTTGATTTTTTTATGATGGCTGGTCTCACCTGTGCAAAGTGGTATCTCATTGTGGTTTTACTTTGCATCTCTCTGATGGCGAGCGATACTGAGCATCTTTTCATATGTCTCTGGACCCTCTGTATGTCCTCCTTGGAGAAGGGTCTGTTGAAGGACTTTGCCCATTAGTTAATTGGGTTTCTTTTCTTCTTAGAGTAGTCATGTGAGTTCTTCATATATTTTAGAGATCAAACCCTTGTTTGAGGTATCATTGGCAAATATGTTTTCCTGTATGGTTGGTTCTCTTTTCATTTTAATGCTGTTTTCTTTAGCCATGCAGAAGCTTTTTATTTTCATGAGATCCCATTTGTTTATTCTTTCCTTTATATCCCTTGCTCTAGGAGACATATCAGTGAAAATATTGCAGAGTGGAATATCTGAGATTTCCCTGCCTATGTCCTCCTCTAGGACTTTTATGGTGTCACGACTTATATTTAAGTCTTTTATCCACCTTGAATTTATTTTTGTGTATTATATAAGTTAGTGATCAAGTTTCATTTTTTTGTATGTAGCTGTCCAGCTCTCCCAACATCATTTATTGAAGAGGCTATGTTTACTCCATTTTACACTGCTGACCCCTTTGTCAAATATTCATTGACCAGAGAGACTTGGGTTTATTTCTGGGCTCTCTGTTCTGTTCCATTGGTCCATGTGTCTGTTCTTATGCCAGTACCAGCTGTTTTCATTACAGTGCCTTGTAATACAGTTTGATATCAAGTATTATGATCCCTCCTATTTTGTTCTTCTTTCTCAAAATTGTTGAGGCTATTCAGGGTCATTTATGGTTCCATATAAGTTTTTGAAGTGTTTGTTCTATATCTGTGAAATATGCCATTGGTACTTTAATAGGTATTGCATTGAATCTATAAATTTCTTTGGGTAGTATGCACATTTCCATGAACACGGTGTATGATTCCATTTGTTTGTGTCTTCCTTAATTTCTTTCTTCAGTGTTGTGTAGTTTTCTGAGTACAGGTCTTTTACTTCCTTGGTTAAGTTTATTCCTAGATATTTTATTTTTCTTGTTGTTATATCAAATGGGATTTTTTTCTCTGATTTCTGTTTCTGATATTTCATTGTTGGTATACAAAAATGCCTTTGATTTTGGAGTATTGACTTTGTATTACCCTGTTATTCCAAATGCATTTATTAGGTTGAGCAGTTTTTTTGTGGAGTCTATAGGATTTTCTATGTACACTATCATGTCATCTGCAAACAATGACAGTTTTGTTTCCTCCTTTCCAATTTGGATGCCTTTTATTTCCTTTTCTTGTATGATTGCTGTGGCTAGGACTTCCAATACTGTGTTGAATAGAAGTGGTGATAGTAGACAACCTTGTCTTGTTCCTGATCTTAGTGGGAAAGATTTTAGTTTTTGTCCATTGAGTATAATGTTGGCTGTAGGTCTCTCATATATGGCCTTTATTAGGTTGAGGAATGCTCCCTCTATTCCCACTTTGCTGAGTGTTTTTATCATAAGTTGGTGCAGTACATTATCAAATGTTTTTTCTGTATCTATTGATATGGTCATGTGATTTTTTCTTTCCTTTTGTTTATGTGATGTATTACGTTTATTGATTTGCGAGTATTGTACCATCCTTGCATCCCTGGGTTGAATCCCACTTGATCATGGTGTACGATCTCTTTAATGTATTGCTGGATGCAGTTTGCCAATATTTTGTTGAGGATTTTTGTGTCTATGTTCATCAGTGATATTGGCCTGAAATTTTCTTTCTTTGTTGTGTCTTTATCTGTTTTTGGGATTAGGATGATGCTGGCTTCATAAAAAGAGTTTGTGAGTCTTTCATCTTCTTGGATTTTTTGGAATAGTGTATGAAGGATAGGGCTTAGCTCTTCCTTAAATTCTTTGTAGAATTCTCCTGTGAAACCATCCAGTCCAAGGCTTTTGTGTGTTGGGAGTTTTTTAATTACTGCTTCAATTTCGTCAGCTGTTATTGGTCTGTTCAGGCTTTCTATTTCTTCTTCATTCAGTTTTGGAAGATTATATTCTTCTAGAAATTTGCCCATTTCACCTAGGTTTACAAATTTCTTGGCATATAGTTCTTCGTAGTAATTTCTTACAATCTTCTGTATTTCTGTGGCATCAGTTGTAATCTCTCCTCTTTCATCTCTGATTGAGTTTATTTGGGTCATCTCTCTTTCTTCCTTGATGAGTCTGCTTAAAGGCTTGTCAATTTTGTTTATCTTTTCAAAGAACCAGGTCTTGGATTTATTGACCTTTATAATTGTGCTTTTAGTCTCTATGTCATTTAATTCTGCTCTGATCTTAGTTATTTTCTTCCTTTTACTTGCTCTGGGCTGTCTTTGTTGTTGTTCTTCAAGTTCTTGTAGGTGTAGGGTTAGGTTGTTTATTTGAAATGTTTCTATCTTTTTCATGTAGGCCTATATCCCCATGAACTTCCCTCCCAGCACTGCCTTCATTGTGTCCCATAAGTTTTGGGTTGTTGTGAGTTCATTTTCACTTGTTTTCAGAAACTTTTTGATTTTTTCCTTGATCTCATTCTTGACCCATTCATTGTTTAAAAACATGCTATTCAATCTCCATGAGTTTGGGTGTTTTTGAGTTTTTTCCTTGAGGTTGGTTTCTAGTTTCAGTCCCTTGTGGTCAGAGAAAATGCTTTATATGAATTCAGTTTTCTTGAATTTGTTGAGGCTTGTTTTCTGTCCTATCATGTGGTCTCTCTTTGAAAATGTTCCATATGCATTTGAAAAGAATGTGTATTTTTCTTCTTTGGGGCGAAAGGTTCTCTATATATCAGTTAAGTTCATTTGATCTAGGACATTGTTCATGCCACAATATCTTTGTTGATATGTTGTTTGGAAGATCTATCCATTTTTGACAGTGGGGTGTTAAAGTCTCCTACTATAATTGTGTTGTTGTCAATATCTTTCTAGAAGTCCTCCAAGATTTTTTTTATGCATTTGGGTGCTCTTATGCTGAGTACATATATATTTACAATGTTTATGTCTTCTTGATGGATTCTTCCTTTGAGTGTTAGGAAGTGACCTTCTGGGTCTCTTTTTATGGCCTTTTTTTTGAAGTCTATTTTGTCTGATATGTGTATTGATACCCTGGCTTTTTATTCCTGTCCATTTGCTTGGAATATTTGTTTCTAGCCCTTCATTTTCAGTCTGTGTAGGTCTTTTGTTCTGAGGTGGGTCTCTTGTAGGCAGCATATGTGTGGGTCATGATTTCTTATCCATTCAGCTATTCTATGTCTTTTGATTGGAGCATTTAATCCATTTATGTTTAAGGTTATTATTGGTAGGTACTTATTCATTACCATTTTTTTGTACCTGTGTTCTTCTCTGTCTCACTCTTTTCTTCCTTTTTTAAAAGCAGTCCCTTTAGCATTTCTTGCAGAGCTGGTTTGGTGGAGGTATATTCTTTGAGGCTTCTCTTGTCTGGGAAACTCCTTATTTGGCCTTCTATCTTGATTGAGAGCCTTGCTGGGTAAAGTAGCCTTGGTTACAGGCCTCTGGTTCTCATTACTTGGAATATTTCTTGCCATGCTCTTCTGGCTTGGAGCATTTCCATTGAGAAGTCAGTAGCCAATCTTATCAGGGCTCCTGTTACTTCCTGTTTCTCCCTTGCTTCCTTTAAGATTCTGTCTTTGTCTTGGAGTTTTGCCATTTTAATTATGATGTGTCTTGAAGTGGGCCTTTTTGGGTTCCTCTTGATTAGGACTTTCTGTGTTTCCTGGATTTGTGTGACTTTTTGTCTTATCAAATTAGGGAAATTTTCCATCATTACTTTTTCAAGCAGGTTTTCTATCCCTTGTTCTTCTTCTTCTTCTCCTTCTGGTATCCCTATTATATGGATATTATTACGTTTCATGTTGTCTTGCACTCCGTTACCACCTGTTTGTTCTTTCTGAGTCTTTTCCTTTTCTTGCTCTGAGTGCTTTTTTCTACCTTGTCCTTCAGCTCACTGATTTGATTCTTTGCTTCATCCAACCTGCTTGTAATTCCTTCTAGTGAGTTTTTTAGTTCTGCAATTTTATTGTTCATTTCTTCCTGGTTTTTGTTTATAGTTCCTATTTCCTTTTTCATACTGTTGTAGTTCTCACTCAGTTCCTTGTAGTTGTCTGTGAGTTCCTTGAGCATCTTTATAACCATTATTTTGAATTCTATATCAGATAGTTTGGTTACCTCCATTTCATTTAACTCTTTTTGCAGGAAGTCTTCCATTCCTTTTGATGGCACGTTCTTTTTTTGTCTCCTCATTTTAGGTGACTCTTTTTGTTTGTTTCTGTGCTTCCTAATGTTTTGCTTTGCAAGCTGTCTTTGTAGGGTGAACTTCTATGGTAGGAATTCTGTGGGGTTCAGTGGTGTGGTCTCTGATCTCCTTGTCTGGATGCTCTAGGTTTGCCCTTTCTTCTGTTTGTGTGGGCTCTCTTGTACTTAGGTTTTTACCTTTTGGTGGTTCCTTTGTTGGTGGTTTCTCTCCTCCAGCAGGTATAGTGATGTTCGCAGCTCCCACCTATTCCTATATGTGATCAGTGGCCGGCGGGGCGGGGGGGGAGGGTAGTGGTGGTGGTGGGTAGGCAAAATGGATTAAGAAAGTGGAGAGTATTTTATAGGATTTAAAGTACCAGCAAGTAGAGAAGAGATGGGAGAGTCTTTGGATAAGTATAGTGTTAACTGTGATATTTCACCCAAGTAGCCACTTTTTATAAAAGGTGAAAGAGAAATAAGACTCTTGTTAGAGGGGAAGAGGATTATGAGCCGAATCCAGAAAACAGAGCACTTGTACAAGGTTAGATGATGAGATATAGTGAGAGTAAAGGATAGAAAGTAGGTGTGAGAGAGAATAGAGTTAACCACAACAATAATAATGCTCAGGATTAAAGTTAAGTGGGTTAAGATCAGGGAGGGTTGCTGTGGAGTATGTACAATTGTATGGAACAACAATTATTTACACTAGCACTGGAACAACAATAATATGACAAGAAATATATGATTTGGATAACCAGAATAGAAAGTACATGATCAAGAATAGTGTGTTATTGGAACATGAGTGAAGTGACAGAAGGAAAATTAAAATACAACAAGAGTATAAGGAAAACCAGTCAAGAAACTAATTTCTCTGCAATTAAACAGAGAGATAAAACTAGGAAAACTAAACATAAGGAGGAGAAATAAAAAATACTAATAAAATAAAGTAGTAAAATTAATGAAAAAATAATAATACACATAAATGATAAAACGCCAGCTCTATGGGATAGCAAAGTGACATTTGTCTCAGTTTCTCAACTTTGGGGGTTAGCCTTGTGCTCCCCCTTTGAATCTGTCTCTGAACCCTTTGTAACTCCACGTCTTATTGTCTCATGTGGGGGAAGAAAAAAAGGAAAAAAACAGAGAGGAAAGAAAAAAAAATTAGCCTCCTGCTGACTTTAAATTTCTTCCCCAAGTTCTGCTGGTCTTCCTGCATGCCACAGGAAGAGAGGGGCTGGGCTTCACTTTTCTCCTTTCCTTTGGTTTTGAGAGGATGGGGGCCAGTTCTGGGCTGCAATATTCACAGTTTCCCAGCCTCTGGCCCAGGTCCTCCGTGAGCTGCCAGGCTCAAATCAGCTACTCAGCTATGCACAGCTGATTCTATCTGGGGCTGGTGGTTCCACTCAGCCACTCAGCCTCTGGTCCCATCTGAGTCACCCTCAGGGGTTCCTTACAAAGCAGCTGCCTGCCATTATTAACAAGCGCAGGGCTTTTCACACAGCCCAACTTTCCAACCAGTCCGGAGACTATCAGAGTCAGGGTCCCACAGAGCCCAACTCTTCTCTTCTCCAGGTGTCACCTGGCACCCCAATTTCTCTGGTGCTGGCATTCACCGTCCCAAAGGATGTATACTGCCTCTGTGTGTCTCCCACTTGGTCTCTATTTCCCCCAGTGCCTTCCAGCATCCAGATCCCTCCTGGTTCCGTGTTGCCCTCCCTGCTCTGGTGGAGGAAGGAGCTGGTGATCTAACTCTCCTGCCCGTATCCTGTGGCTGGCACCAAGTGGGGGGCGGGCGGGTGCACCATGGCCTAGGACCCTGAGCAGATCTCAGGGACCTTACTGTCCCAGCACAATCTCCCCACCGTCCGTTTTTTAATGTCCTCTGCACTTTTGACCTCCAAACTTCATATAAGCTGGGATTCCATTGGCTGTTCACTCCGTTCCTCAGAAGATCGGCTAGGTGTTCCAGCTCGGCACAGGGAGAACTGGGCTCTGCTCCCACCTATCTTGCTGCCATCATGTGCCTCTAAACATTCTTTTCATTTCCAGTGACTGAGTCAGCAATTAATTGCAGGTTTCTCTGCCCAAGATTGTCTAAAAATATGTCTCTATTGCTACTAAGTATTATGTAAGAGTAAAAGTAAGTCATTTCATTCTTTTCGATGCATGTGTGTTATATTTTATTATTCAGACAATAGATGAGTATGCTTTATTAAAATATCATCTGAAATTTTGTAAGGAAGGAGTAAAGCTTCCCATTGAATACAATTCTGCAAAGACATATTCATAATATTTTAGCTGGAGAAAAGTGAGATGAATGAAAACTCTCTTGTTCTCAGGAACTTGCAGTGTTCTAGGACAGCTAATGTAGATAACTCAGATTTCTTAATTTTATCACCCTATGGATACAGGCCAGCTCACATTCAATATAAAAACACATATTGCCTTGGTATTTTCCCATCTCTCTCTGAATTGCTTCTTGCCCCTCATTTCCTGCCTATGTGTTTCTGAGATAGCA
>PVJI01019008.1:0-32016 GCA_004026765.1 Micronycteris hirsuta
CCTCCCATTCTAAATGAAAGCTTTGCTGGATAGAGTAATCTTGGATGTAGGTCCTCACCTTTCATAACTTGGAATACTTCTCTCTAGCCCCTCTTCTTGCCTGGAAGGTCTCTTTTGAGAAATCAGCTGACAGTCTTATGAGAACTCCTTTGTAGGTAACTCTTTCCTTTTCTCTTGCTGCTTTTAAGATTCTCTCCTTATCTTTCATCTTGGGTATTGTAATGATGATGTGCCTTGGTGTGTTCCTCCTTGGGTCCAACTTCTTTGGGACTCTCTTAACTTCCTGGACTTCCTGGAAGTCTATTGCCTTCCCAGATCAGGGAAGTTCTCCTTCATTATTTTTTCAAATATTAGTTTTCAATTTCCTGCTCTTCCTCTTCTCCTTCTGGCACCCCTATAATTCGAATATTGGAACATTTAAAGATGTCCTGGAGGTTCCTAAGCCTCTCCTCATTTTTTTTGAATTCATGTTTCTTCATTCTGTTCTGGTTAAATGTTTTTTTCTTCTTTCTGGTCCACAGAGTTGATTTGAATCCCAGTTTCCTTCCCATCATTATTAGTTCCGTGTACATTTTCTTTCATTTCACTTAGCATAGTTTTCATTTTTTCGTCTAATTTGCGACCGAATTCAACCAATCCTCTGAGCATCCTGATTACCAGTGTTTTGAACTGTGCATCTGTTGGGTTGACTATTTCTTCATTGTTTAGTTGTATTTTTTCTGGAGCTTTCATCTGTTCTTTCATTTTGAGCCATTTTTTTTCTTGGTGCGCCCATTACTTTAAGGGGTGGAGTCTTAGGTGTTCACCAAGGCAGGGCAACCCACGTTGTTGCGCGCTGTGACGCTGTATGTGGGATAGGGGTCTGAGAGGGAACAATGGTGCTTGCTCTCCTCTCTACTGGATTTCAGTTGCTTCCCGCTGCTACCCACAAGCAAATTGAACCCTTCTGGTGCTGATTCCCACATGGGTGGGCTTGTGCACGTTCTATGACTCTGTGGGTCTCGCCAACAAACTCTCCTGTGAGGCTGGGAGTTCCTCCCACTGCCGCCTCAACCTCCGCAGGTGTTTTCAATCAGTGGTTTGAGTCTTTATTTTCCTGCACTGGGACCCTGGGTTGCTTGGTCTGTCTCGCTCCCTGGCTGTTTCTCTCTGTTTATCTGTGCACGAATGTGGGACCGCCTGGTCTGCAAGCTGCAGCCCTGCTGGGTCTGCAAGCTGCTGCCTTGCCCGCCAGCCCGGTCCCCAGCCACTGCCTTGCTCCATGTCCTCTCCGCCCTAGCTGCCCGCTCCATCCCACATTT
Organism: Micronycteris hirsuta; assembly: GCA_004026765.1. Lineage (NCBI taxonomy): Eukaryota > Metazoa > Chordata > Mammalia > Chiroptera > Phyllostomidae > Micronycteris > Micronycteris hirsuta. The sequence continues at coordinate 1,302 of PVJI01019008.1, forward strand.
TCTGTCAGTTCTGGTTGTTTTTTGTTTTTTAAATTGTTGCTGTTCTTCTTTTGGTTGTGCAAGGAGGCACAGTGTGTCTACCTATGCCTCCATCTTGGCCGGAAGCTTTCCCACTTGTTTCAACAAATAATTTTTTAAAGAACATGATTACAGAGTATAGTAAGTGCCTCCCACATTGCGTTCAGTAAAATGGCAGAAGAAAGACTTTGAAGGGGAGGGGTATGGCCACAGGACAAGAGAATTGGACCAACACCTTGAGCAGCTCCTCTGTGCTTAGCATGGCTGTCTATGTAGAGTCCAGCCTATGGTCTATGGTCATTTTAGGACCACTATGGGTCTATGGCCCACTTCCACCTACCAATGTCTACATCTACATGCCTGAGGGTTCATTTCCACTCCCTTGCACCCCTAAGACTGTGGAAAGATGGGAGAATCAACACCCTCCTGGAGTAGACCTCAACTAGTGACTCCAAGGAATAAATATCACATTTCCCTTAACTCTTGTTTTGGGATAAGTCTGAGCTGAAGGCTTCACACTGTTTCCAAGTTTTCCTGGGGATGAGGTTTCAGTTGCTCACTGGTAGCCTGCTTAACAGCACACCCTTTGTTGGCTGTCCTCCCTTGCTTCGCTTCTCCCCCTTCCCTATGTTTTTACCTCCAAATATACTCATTCCACCCCAAAGCCTGGTATCATAATCTACTTCATACACATTATTTTTTCCAGTCACTATAACAACCCTAAGGGTAGTCGGTATTATCGGCTCTAATAGATGAGGTAACAGACTCAGGCAGGTCAAGTAATCTTCTCAAATTCATTTAGCTGATAAATGGCAGAGCTCATATTGAAATCTAGGTCTGTCTGGTGAAAGCCCATGCTCTTTCCCTAATAACAATTTGTATCTTGGTGATATATATTTTTAATCCTTACCTGAGGATATGTTTATTAATTTTTTAGGGAGAGAGAGAGATTGGTTGCCTCTTGTACATGCCCCAACCAGGTATCAAACCCACAACCTAGGTATGTGGCTCGACCGGGAATTGAACCCACAACATTTTTGGTGTATGGGACAGTGCTCCAACCACTTGAGTCACTGAGCCAGGGCTGTATCTTGGTAATATTAATCCAGACACTAATGCAAAGACTGGAGGGTGTGGATAAAGCCAAGAACTGTGTGGTTGCTGTACCACCTGTCCATAACCTGCCCTAGGTGGCAGCTGGTTGCTTTTGTATTTCCATCTATCAGGCCTTTCCAGGCTAAACCTCAACAAGTTGATGCAACATACCTGTTTGTGTGCATGGTGAGATGAAGCAGATCAAAGACCATAATCATGCACAGTGAATCAGGGCATCCATAGAAAACATGGACCCTGGCTTCAAATTCCAGTTGGAATCGGAACTGGTATGAGAACTCAAGGTCTGACTGGCCATTTCCTAGAGTTCTGACTGCATAGAAGAACTTTCCAGGCAAGAACTTCACAAGTGATATACTTCATACATGGCCAAGCTATTGAGACAGTATCACAGACAAGTTACAAGATGGATTTTGGAGTCAGACATGCTTGGATCAGAATCTTCTTCTACCACTTTCTAAGTTTCTAGCTTGCTAGCAAATTCCAACCTCAAGAACCTAAATGTCTGTTTCTTTCCTGTGAGTACTCTCTGATACCACTGAAGTCTGCTCAGCCACAGGTAGGCACAACCCAGAACTGTGGGTGAGTTAATATCCCTCAACCAATGAGGAGCATCAGTTAGTATAAATGCTGAAGTCTCTCCATCCTCTAGTGCGCTGATTCTGAAGCATGTTATACATAGTTTATCAAAGGATCCCCAGCAGAGTTAAGCCTCAGTTGCCCAGAGCTGTAACCCATTCATTAATGAGCTTATTTATCGGTTTTTGTACTTTTCCAGTGTCAGTGTCATCAAGTTGCTTAATTTTCTTAATCCTGTGAGGTTAAAATTACATCGTCATCATAGAGTTGTCATGAGGATTAAATGAGCTTCTATCTACAGAGTGGTCTGTACATAATAACTGTTCAATAGAAACATGTAGTTGTTAAATTATTGATCCCTTCTTTTCAGCCTTTAGGCTCCATCCCTGCAGTTCCAGTTTCTCCACTAGGTGGCAGAATATCAACATTCATCCATGGGAGGCAGGCCTCTTAGAAAGAGTAAGTAAAATAAGTAAATTAGAGACCCCGGGGGACTATGGTCAGTGTGACATGAGAAGGGCATGCCTATGATTAGAACCAAATCCAAATAAAGAAAACAGTGCCCTGAAATTCCAGCCTCAGTCAGATCGGTGTCTGATTCAAGGCTTTGAAAGGTAGAGTGTTGGAAGAATTCCCAAAGCAACATGGGGAACCTGTGTGAGAGAAGCAGGTGGAGTCTCTGCAAGAAATTACTGGGTGCTATTTTCCCATGCCTAGGGTAATCCTAAGTCATGGGAGATGACTAGGAGTTGTAGGAATGGCAAGGAGCCAGGGAAAAACCAAACAATCGCTTGAACAAAGTAGATCTTGATAAGAGTCAGTGTGATCCTTTAGTCAGCTTTGGGACAAAATCTTTCGGGATTATATGATGTTCCTTTTGGCAAGATGTTTGCATCATTGGACAAACCGTACCAACTGAGAATTAATCAACTCCCTGGTAAAGGTGCAGGAAGAATGGGGCATTTGTCTACTGGCTTCAATCTGTCATTGGTTGAGAATTTACCCTGGGTCATTAACTCCACCATACTTGTAAGGAGTTAAGATGCAGGCATTTGAAGTAGGAAGATATCGGCATACAATAAACTCTGCCATGTCTGCTGATGAACTCAGGTAGGCAATTGAGATATGTTGGGGGGCATAAACAATGACTGCTTCTCACATTTTAGTGTATATACAAATCACCTGGGGATCTTGTTAAAATGCAGATTTTGATTCTGTAGGTCTTGGGTGATGCCTAAAATTCTGCACTTTCTTTTTTCAATTTTATTTTGTAATGGTTTCAGGTGTATAACTTAGTGGTTAGACAATCATATACTTTACATAGTGTTCCCCTCGATATTTCTGGTACACCAACTGGCACCATATATAGTTATCACAGTATTATTGACAGTACTCCCTATGCTTTACTTACTTCCCTGTGACTATTCTGTAACTACCAATTTGTGCTTCTTATTCACTTCACCTCTTTTACCCCGTCCCTCAATTCCCCTCTCTTCTAGAAACCACCAGTTTGCTCTCTGTGTCTATGAGTCTGTTTCAACTTTGTTTGTTCATTTATTTTGTTCTTTAGATTCCACATAGAAGTGAAATAAGACAATGTTTGTCTTTCTCTGTCTGACTTATTTCACTGAGCATAATATCTCCTTGGGCCCATCCATGTTGTCACAAATGGTAAGATTTCCTTCTTTTAATGTCCAAGTAATATTACATTGTATATATGTACCAGCACTTTTTTGTCCACTTATCTGTTCATAGACACTTGGGTTGCTTCCATAGCTTGGCTATCATAAATAATAAAGCAATGAACTAGGGGTGCATATATTCTTTCAAATTAGTATTTTGGGTTTCTTTGGATAAATCCCCACAAGTAGAATCACTGGGTCATAAATCAGATTCATTTTTAATTTTTGAGGAAAATCCATACTGTTTTTCAGAGTGGCTACAATAATCTGCATTCCCACCAACAGTGCATGAGAGATTCTGCATTTTTAACAAGCTCCCAGATGATGTTTAAGCTTTTGGTCCACAGATCACATTTTGAGAAGAAAAGACTACACAATTCTTGAAGCCAATCCTGATATTTCTTTCATCATCCCACATCATTATTAACCCCAAATAATAGTGGAGGCACCAGGGTCCCTGAACTTTGGCCTTTCTCTTTCTGGACCTCAGTGTCTTCATCTTCAAAATGGAGGGCTTGGATTAGAGGAGCTAACTGGGGTGGTGGGTGGGGAGAAGAGAGGAGGGGGTTTTAAAGTAGCATTTCAATATTTAGAAGACATTGAGATTTTTAAAAAATAAAACTTCACCATGCCCGACTGGTGTAGCTCAGTGGATTGAGCGCGGGCTGGGAACCAGAGGGTCCTGGTTTGATTCCCAGTCGGGGAACATGCCTGGGTTGTGGGCCAGGTCCCCAATGAGGGCCATGTGAGAGGTAACCATGCATTGCTCTTTCTCCCTCCCTTCTCCTCTCTCTGAAAATAAATAAATAAAATCTTAAAAAAATAAAATAAAAATAAATAAAAAATAAAACTTCACCGAAACAAAGTAGGAAAAAAACTTCTGGCTATTCCAGCCAAAATGGAGACATAGGTAGACACACTGTGCCACCTCACACAAACAAAAGGAAAACAACAAATTTAAAAACAAAAAAAACAATCAGAACTGACAGAAAATCGAACTGTATGGAAATCTGACAACCAAATAATTAAAGAAGAAACACTCAGAGCGATAGGAGGGGTGGAGACAGGCAGGAGGGGCAGAGAGGACTCAGAGCCAGGCAGTGGCTGGAGGACTGGGTCGGGCAAGGTGGCAGCTGGTGGAGCGGGTGGTCCCACATTTGTGTGAGGATAAACCTGGACGAACAACTGGGCAGCAAGACAGACCATGCAACCCAGGGTTCCAGAGTGGGGAAATAAAGCCTCAAAACCTCTAATTGAAAAAACCTGTGGGGGTTGAGGCAGCAGGAGAAACTCCCAATCTCACAGGACAGTTCATTGGAGAGACCAACAGGGTCCTAGAATGTACACAAACCCACCCACCCATGAATCAGCACCAGAAGGGCCCAGTTTGCTTGTGGGTGACGGGGGAAGTGACTAAAAGCTGGCAGAGAGCTGAACAAGTGACATTGTCCCCTCTCAGACCCCCTCCCCCTCATATAGCACCACAACACAGGAACATGGGTTGCCCCGCCCTGGTGAATACCTAAGGCTCCACTCCTTACTACATAACAGGCACCCTAAGACCAAAAAGAAAAACAGAAGCAAAAACAAGAAAACAAAAAAAAGTGGCCCAAATGAAAGAACAGATCAAAGCTTAAGAAAAAATACAACTAAGTGACAAAGAGATAGCCAACCTATCAGAGGCACAGTTCAAAACACTGGTAATCAGGATGCTCACAGAATTGGTTGAGTATGGTCACAAAATAGAGGAAAAAGTGAAGGCTATGAAAAGTGAATTAAAGGAAAATGTACAGGGAACCAACAGTGACAGGAAGGAAACCGGGACTCAAATCAATGGTTTTAACCAGAAGGAAGAAATAAACATTCAACCAGAACAGAATGAAGAGAAAAGAATTAAAAAAAAAATGAGGAGAGTCTTGGGAACCTCCGGGACAACTTTAAAGTTCCAACATTTGAATCATAGGGTTGCCAGAAGGAGAAGAGGAAGAGCAAGAAACTGAAAACTTATTTGAAAAAATAATGAAGGAGAACTTCCCCAATCTGGAAAGGCAATAGACTTCCAGGAAGTCCAGGAAGTTAAGAGAGTCCCAAAGAAGTTGGACCCAAGGAGGAATACACCAAGGCACATCATCCTTACAATACCCAAGATGAAAGATAAGGAGAGAATCTTAAAAGCAGCAAGAGAAAAGGAAAGAGTTACCTACAAAGGAGTTCCCTTAAGACTATCAGCTGATTTCTCAAAAGAACCCTTGCAGTCAAGAAGGGGCTGGAAAGAAGTTTATCAAGTCATGAAAGGCAAGGACCTACATCCAAGATTACTCTATCTAGCAAAGCTATCATTTAGAATGGAAAGGCAGATAAAGTGCTTCCCTGACAAGGTCAAGTTAAAGGAGTTCCTCATCACCAAGTCCTTATTATATGAAATGTTAAAGGGATTTATCTAAGAAAAAGAAGATAAAAAATATGAACAGTAAAATGACAACAAACTCACAGTTATTAACAACCGCACGTAAAACAAAAACAAAAACAAACTAAGCAAGCAAGTAGAACAAGAACAGACTCACAGAAATGGAGATCACACGGAGGGTTATCAGTGGTGAGGGGGAGGGGGAGGATGGAGAAAAAGGTAAGGGAATAAGAGGCATAAATAGTAGGTATAAAATAGATAGAGGGAGGTTAAGCACAGTATAGGAAATGTAGAAACCAATCAACTTATATGTACAACCCATGGACATGAACTAAGGGGGGCAGAATGTAGGGGTGTGCAGGGCAGAGGAGAATAAAGGGGGTGATGTGGGACAACTGTAATAGCATAATCAATAAAATATATTTTTAAAAACTTCCAGGCTAGCCAAGATACACAGATGATAACTCCATTTTCCTAAAAGATCCCTGTCTCTTGGGAGTGGGGGATGATATTGTAATGTCCTAGGTGGGGGGTGGCCTAGACATATTTTGTTTTTATATAAAGGCGTTATTGGTTTTAAAAGGTTGAAAAAGAGGGAGGGGGGCAAAGGGTGAAAATTGGCACAACTGTAATAACATAAACAATAAAAATTTTTAAATGTTGAAAAAGACTGGATTTTAAGTTCTGTGAGACCTCATCCAGGTCTAATATATTTCCATGGAATTTATAGAAATCTATTATATTATTGTATCAACTTACTGATTTATGTGTCTTCCCTACTAGCTTGGAAGCTTGTCTAGCCAGGGATTCATGTCTATCTCTATCACCCACTCTAGTGCCTGGCACATAGTAGATGTTTAGTATATCCCTGAATACATGATTGAGTCTATAGATTTTTTCCAGGTCTAAAAAACATCATGACACCATGGGGCTGAGCCACACACTGGCTTTTTGGAAAGGGTCTTTTAAGACATTTTTGACTGATGTGGTACTAAGTCCTTTGAAGTTTTATTGTAACAGAATTCTAGCCACATACAATCTCATGTCCAGTATTTAATAACCCTATAAATTAATGTGAGCTGTTCCAGAGCATATACCATTTAGTGACATCCCAATGACGATTCTTTGGCTAGAGAACTGTTTGAAAATGGTGCTTTGGAGTAAGAAACATCTGCCCTAGTTTGCCATGGATGAGGAGTCTGTAGAGTACATTCTGATGGGCTCTGCCTGATTGAACTTGCCAGCGAGAGGCGGAGGCACCACTAATTACATGTCTTGCATTATGGGTTGGAAATAGATATACAGAGCAAATGCTCTGGCCCACAAAGCCTCAAAAAGTGATGAAAGCAGCTTAGGCTTCAAATTCATTTTAAAAATTCCCAGCATTGCGGAGCAGAGCCAGCTATACAATTTTTCCTCTTTTTCATGTGGCACTTAAGACACAGAAGAATGAACTAATAGGAGATCTGGAAATCTTGAAAATTCAGGAAAAAAAAAAGAACTCCAGAATGTCAAAATAAAAGATATAGACAATGACATTGTTAACATATAATTTTCACTGGAGGTATTAATTAGTAACTTTCTCAGACCCTCGATATGCTTGAAACAGGTCAGCATCATTGCTTGACTTACACAAACTTGATTGCACTTAGTTAAGTTGCTCTTCCTCACGTAGGTCTTAGTTATGCAATGCTCAAAGAGACCTTCCTAAACAGGAAGAAAGTAGTAGAAGCAGCAAGCAGAATGAGAAAGCCAAGTGGGCAATGAGTGGGAGCCAAGAAGGAGCCCCATGCCTAGGTTCAAAAGATGAATTCTAATTGTAGGTAGCCCATTAAGATAAAATTTAGTAGAGTATGGGCAACAACAAGCTCAAGAAAAACTACCAAATGGGATGTAGGTACCCAATGACTAAAATGTCTGTGGCAGAAATAGTTGGACTACTCTTCCTAGCCCTCCTTGCAATTCAGTGTGGCCATGTGACTTCTAGCCAATAGAATGTGAACACAAGTGAAGTGTTCCATTTCCAGGACAGGTCTATAAATACTTCTCACACATGATCTTTCATGCTTTTCCCCTTTCTAGCTTAACACATAAGAAGGGTGACTTTGGAAGCTGTGTGTTGAATATAGCAGAGCCTCAAAATGAAAGAGGCATGGGTCACAACTGCTTGGAGGAGAGCCACCTGTCAATGAGGACTTTATGTGAGTGATAATAAACCTTTATTAAGTAAAAATGTTGAGATATTGGCATGTATCTGTTACAGTAGATTTTCTTTTTTTTTAAGATTTTATTTATTTATTTTCAGAGAGAGGAGAAGGGAGGGAGAAAGGGCAATGTATGGTTGCCTCTCACATGGCCCTCACTGGGGACCTGGCCCGCAACCCAGGCATGTGCCCCGACTGGGAATCGAACTGGGACCCTGTGGTTTCCAGCCCGTGCTCAGTCCACTGAGCTACACCAGCCGGGCTACAGTAGATTTTCTTACCTTAATTAAATATATAGTGTTTGGCTGTGTTAATACAGGGATTATAGAAAGAGCAAAGGAGGGTTTTGCTGTTCTTTCTAGGACATTACCCTTAAGAGTGATTTTCCCAACTAGAACATGTAAATAAAAAATACCAGAGTGATAAGGAGGTGGGGAATGATATATTAAGGAGGATAAAAGCAAGGGGGTTCCGTCTAAAGAAGAGAAAACTTAGGTGTGGAGTAAGAATATACAACATCTGTTTGTAAAGTTTTGAAACTATGTCACAAGGAAGTGGGTTGCCAGAAAGCAAAGCTAGGAGCAAGATTTGAGATCAAGATAAAGAACTTTTTAATAACTAGCAGTGCCTCAGAGTGGAATGGCCTTTCTTACCAGGTAAAGCCTTCTCCATCTTTAGTAGATGCTGTTGATTGACCGCTCAGTTTCCATTTCCTCCCTTCTGGACTATAGGCCCCTAATTTTGTTGAAGTATCATCTTCATGTGATTATAGGAGAGGGACCCTATCCCCAGCTCCAGGAATGGATGCTAATTAGTCTAAGCCATTCAGCACATGGCATTCTCTTTGTAGCTCTTACTGGTCTAGAAGTTGGTACATACCCTAAGCTGACCCAAAAAGACTTAAAGGAAGCTCTTTCTTGAATTTCATGGTTGAGGGAGAGATGTTCCCTTTCTTCTGCTGGACATGCATTAGGATTCATTAGTCTTGACTTCTCACTGGCAGCCATCTTGTTGCCATAAGGGAAACCAGCCTTAAGATGAAACCACCACTGAGGATGGTGGAGCAGAGAGATGGAAAGTACCTGTCCATTAAGCTGCTGATCATCCTATGCCTGAAGGTTCCTCTACCTCTGGATTTCACTTTGAGTTGGGTTTTCAATTGTGCCGAACTCAAAACATCCTAGTTGACACATTGTTCCTGAGGAGGTTTGGTAATATAAGTTGAATACTGCCTTGTCATCAGCAATGTCAGAGGGGAATTCTAGCTTGGGCAGCAGGTAGACCTCTCAGGATAACATACAATCCAGCGAGTTATAAATTCTGCTGAAAGGGATACAGCCAACTTCATTTAAATTAAAATATAGATGTACTTACAAGAATCTGGAAATATATTTTGTAATAGACTTATGTTGGGTTTTGGCTGTCACACAACCTACCCACTCCCTGTTGACCCCCATGTATCTTCGTAGGAATTCTCCCATAACAGAGACAACTTTTTGTCTGTAGCAGATTTGGACTCCCTCTTGCAGAGTGTAGAATCTTTGGTTGGAAGCATCTGCCTACCAGGGACTCCATTTCTCATGCCTTCTTACATGTAGTTGAGGCCACAGGACTTGTTCTCATCAATGGGATGGGAGCAGTAGTGATGTACATCTTGTCTGGGTTAAGAAGATTAAGCAGTGGTGTACCTTCACTGTCTTTATCCATCCACCAGCTGAATGCAAAGGATTCCAAGGCCCAAGAGAAGGGTGGAGTCAAAATACGGAAGGAGCCTGGGCCACAAATAATCCTATGGAATGTTTGCTGCCAACCAGGAGTGTTTGTATTGGATAGTTACCTGCATAAGGAATACACTTATATTGTGTTAAGCCATTAACATTAACCAGGATTTTTTTAAGTTATAGTAATTAGTATTGCCCTAACATCCTTACTGGTCTTAGTAGGGGTCAATAGCCAGCTCAGTCTCCTGGTGAAACTTCCATTATGGAATGCAAAGGGATCCAATTCCCCTTTCTATCCGTGCCTGGTAAAGCCAAGGGTTAAATTGGCATTTACACACTTGCTTCTGGGATACTGAATCTTAAACAAGAGGTGCAAAGATGTAGGGAAAGTTCAGAATCAGATATATAGCAGTGGTAGCAGAAGTTTGAGTAAAAATACTATATCTGTGGCAATTGGGTTTTGGCTATGGTTTCTCTACTTCAGTAGCACACTTGGGTCTGCTGGTTGCCCAAGCCTTCTCCTCCAGCTCCTCATTGATTCTGTTAGGCTGCAATAGCCTGATAATTAATTCCCTCATTTGCTTAAGATAATCAGAATTTTTACTCTTGCTTGCAATTATATGGTGGTGGGTTTTAATTTTTGATCATAGAAATGGCTCATCTTAAACTCATGTATTTCACTTTGTTTTAACTTTTAAAAGAGAAGTCTTTCCCTTACAAAATTCTATATTTATCTCAGCATTTGACACTACTTTACTATCTTAGATTCACGATCTAACGGCAGTTGATATTTGGCACCACTCAGTTTCCTCCTTTTGTTGATTGTCCAGATAATCAAGTAGTTATTTATTTTTTCCTTTTGTTGATGGTTTGATCTCTCTCCTAACTTTCAGCAATTATTTTCCTCACTTGCCTTACTTACAAATTGTCCTTACCTACGCATTTTCAAGGCACTTCTACTTGTTAACCATTTCTAGCATTAAACCGTGTCGTCCAGGTAGCAATCTGTAAAGTTTTTGTGATGGGGGAAGGGCACGGTTAGTGGAAAAAGCACTGGATTTGTTTTCCCAGAGACCTGTTTCTGTTACTTAGAAGATTAGTGACCTTGGGCAAATCATTGAACTTCTCTTTCCCTGAGACTTGTTTTGCTAAGTAATTAGAACGAGAGAATACACAAAAATCTCATTGTCAGTTACAATGACAGGAGTTAATTAAAGGCCATGTGGATAGAGGAATACAGTTGGGGGAAGTTAGGAAAGTATGAAGGTAGGAAATCCACAGCCTCTCCTGGGAAGTCAGGCTGTGAGAGCTATGAAGCAGGGAAGAACTATGCACCTAGACTGACATCAGCTGATGGGAAGGAACCACCCAATCACGGTTTGTTTGGAAGCCAGCTTTATATTTTTTTATTTCTCCTCAAATACAGTCCTTGAACAGAATCCAAACAGATCAGTGGTCCTGCTTCAACACATACTCAGTCCTCACACATTGTGACCATCAGACAAATTTGACTCCCCAACCTTTTACATTACTCAGTGAACAATTCTTGCACACCTCTGATAGTTGTTTATATTGGTGACTGAACTGAATTAGAAACTCTACCTTAATCTCTCAAGGACTGTACTGAGAATCAGATCTGGTGACCTCCAACACTGGGCCTCAGTTTCCTCACCGGTAAAATGGGGTGGATCAACTATTGTTCCCAGAGTCTCCTATCTGTTCCAGCCCCCTGTGATGCTGGAAGATGACCTTGTGACCCCTCCTCTGAGTGTCTGCTTGGCTCCTGGATGGAGTTAACTTTCCTTCTCAAAAGCAAAAGAACACTTCTGCTTGGTTTTCTCTTGTTGAAAACCTCCTCCCTCTCCCTTTGTTGGGTGGAGCTTGTTGACATGGAAACTCTGAGGTCTACACTAAATCCAGCCAAATGGACTCATACATGCCTACAGAAGGTCAGGACAGAGTATTTCTTAAAACCTGGTGATTCATTAATAGGAAACAAGTATTTAGCCACTCTGATAACTTTTCATAAAATTTTCCCTTTTTTCTTCAAGGTCACTTGACAAAATAAAATAGGACTGGAGTCAATTCGGTGCAACTTGCTAATCACTTTAAATATTTCTTACAGATAGATACATTTATCTTAGGGCATCTTTTGACTTGGAAAAATTATCTTCTCTTCTAAAACACATTACGAGTGTTTTAAATTGAGCCGAGAAAACAAGGCAGGAAAAACAAGCTTAAATAACTAGTAATACTTAGATAAAAATAATCAAGTGTTATTTGGTAACACTCAAATAAATACCTGAACACTATCTCTTCCTAGCACACCTACACACACAACTACATACACACACTTAGTTACCTTTCCATATAATCAGATGAAACTTGAAGAAAGAGTAATGTCCCTCAGAGTTTGGAAAATGCTGAACTAAGTATGCCTTTTTGAGTGTTCCGCAGAGTTCCAAGGCCAAATAGAGAAGCAGCTGGTTAAGGACAATGTGGTACCATGAGGAGGTGGAGGGTCATTGGAATGCTGAGCAGGCAAATTCATTTCAAATGGAGCCTAGGAAAATAAGGAGGTTTGTAATGTAGGAATCCCAGCCCTTTAGGTGCCACAATGAAATCTTAAGAGCAGCGAGGGCCCCCAGGATGCAGGCAGGCTCTTTGTTTGAGGCTTGAAATAAAAGGCATATTGCCAACTGAGACAAAGTGGGAAGGATCCACACACACAAAAGACTGTGGCTGGGCTGTCAGGCTGTATTTGTGTCTGCCTGAGCTGTGATAAAAAGAGCTTCCTTTCCTGAGTCACTAAGACCCCTAGCCCCAAACAATAGAGGGATGGAGTGATGATGCTCCCTGTGCTAAGCAACAGATTGGAGACATGGGAGTGGAAGCTTTTATCTTGGCTGTGTCATTAATAACTACCACTGAACCCAACCCTAATGGCTTCAGCTTCCTCAGTACTAGGGGGTGGGGGGTGATGAAGAGTCTGGGCTATCCCATGGAGATGGTCCAAGATGATGAGTCACTACTGCAACTTACCTGCCCTCCCTTCCGTCCAAGCCACCATCATCTTTCACTGGGGGTTTGGCAGTGGCCTTCCCTTTGGTCTCCTTGCTTCTGTTCCTACTTCCTTATAGCTTGTTATTCACCCACCCTGAAACCAGACTGATGCTCTCAAAATACAAGTTAAATTGCGTCACTCTTTTGCTCAAAACCCTCTGATGGCTTCTCAATGTTCTTACTATGACCTACAAGGTCTTATACAATCTGCCCTAACTCTCATTTCTTCTCTAACCTCATCTCATATTACTCTTCCTCTCTCCTACTTTGCTTCAGACATATTGGCCTTCTTGCTTGAACATGTCATTTCTATTCATGCCTCAGAATTTCTGTACTTGCTGTTCCCTCTATCTAGAATGATCTTTCACCAATTACCTAGATTACGTGTTGCTTCACCTCCTTCAGATCTTTTCTCAGATGCTGTCTTCCCAATGATGCCTTCCCTATGTTAGTCAGCTATGGCCGTAATTAGGCTGCATAATAAACCATTCCACACTCAGTTACTTACAAGAAGAATTTATTTTTGTACTCATGGGTTTGAATGGTACTTGACTGGCCTAGGATGGTGTAGTTTGTTAGCTCTGCTTTATGCTGCAGATTGGGTTTAGGTCTGCTCTGTGTGTGCTTGTGTCAAAGCCCAGAATGAAGGGGCAGTGGCTACCTAGGGCATGCTCTTCTTATATCATCAGAGTACAAGAGCCAAATCAAATAATATATGTATTTTAAGATCTCTGCTTGCATCACAGTCACCAAGTATTCTATTGGTCAGAGGAAATCACATGACCAAGCCCAACATTAATGAGTTAGGGAAATATACTCTGCCCACACTGGGAGGGGGAAAAGAAAGAATATTTGCTGAATAATTGAAACTATCACACACATGCACACACACACCCCGGACTCCTACCTGCCCTCTCTATTAGGGCTTATCATTACCCTACATATGACATATTTTAATTATCTATTTTGTTTATTGTCTGTCTCATTGGCTAAAATGGAATTTTGTTTATTTACTGCTGTATCATCAGTACCTTGAACAGTACTTGGAACATAGTGGGTGCTGAATAAATATGTTTTGAATGACAGAATAAATAAATCTGCCTAGTAATGAGAAGACTCATTAAAGAAAGTTCAGAAATGAATGATCAGGTCTTGTAGCCTTTTTCATAGGGACATAATCTCTGTAAGAGACTGGCCTTATCACTATATATACCACATTACTACCATCATCAACACCATTGCCATCATTACTACTATCACCATCACTGTTACCATTACCATCATCATCACCATTACCATCATAATCTGCATCAACATCACCATCGCCACCACCATCACCATTACCAACATCATCATCACAATTGCTCTTACTAGCAAAGCTTCTACCAAATCACCATTATCACTACCATCACCACCACTACCACATCATCATGGCCACCTCCCTTACTATCTCATGTCTATCACTATCATCCTCATCACTGTCATTTCCATCACTTCCATCACTATCACTATCACCATTATCTCCATTCAGTGATGATGATTGACAGTAATACTGATTGCACACAGCTCTCAGTACACTAATTACATCACAGGAAGCAGAAGAAATTATCATTTTGTCCTAATAGGCTAGCTGCAAGGAAAGACCTCAATAAAAATATTATTTCTCTTGAGAGCCCAAAAGTAAATCTACAACAATTATACATTCAATGTTTACTACAGCTTTAGGAATGCTACCCACTCTTTTGGAGGTCTGCAGAAATTATTAAACCTTTAATTTCATCAAGTAGTACTGAAATTGTCTCCAGCTCCTCTTCCTTTTATCCTTCTGGAGGGAAAAAGGTTTTTACAAAGTCATTTCTCTCACCACTTACAAGTCCATTACTTCTTGTTGCATAATAATAGACCACATGACTTCTTGATTAATCTCTTCCATCCTGAAAAAAAATCTTTTTCTGAATTGATGCTGTTTCTCCAGTTCTTTGTAAACACTGCCTGACAAAAGTGTGTGGGTGCTGGAAGGCCCCCAAAATACCAGGGGTAAGATTAAAGTCCACCAAATCTCCACTCCAGATCAATTCTCTCTGCTTACAGCAAGGCAGTGTAGTCTTTCTTCCACTTCTACTTGTTTTTTTAAAACATTCCTGTTTAAGACCAGATTCACTTTAATTTTATCTGGCCCGTGACTCTAAAATGATCTACTAAAGCCTCTACTTTATTTATGTATTTTTGCTGAAGGCATCAAATGAATTGATTTGAAATATGGAAATATTCAAGATACTCTACCAAAAAAATCTTCCTCATAAAATATTGTACCATAGATTAGGGAAGAGTCTGTTGAAGATGGTGTGAAGGAGAATTTTATTTAATTCTTAAAAGCAATTTTTCTTTGAAGGGAAGAAATTGCCACTGTTTGGCTTTAGTCCCAAACCTGCTATTATGATGAAACACCAAGAGTACAGTTTATCATATCCTGATGGCAACGCATATGATTTTGATTCTATCAAATACAAAGAAAAAACTGTATTGCTGGGGAGGAGGATGATTGAAAAAGGAAAGTTAGAGCCTCCTGAGAAGCCTTTCTTTTTTGTGGGTATGAGAGAATGTTCCATAGGCGGAGGGAGAACTAGATGAAAAGGCCTATACTGTTAAGAAGCTAATAAAGACACATTTGCTCAGTGATGCCCAGAATATTGGGTGACTGATGTTGGGTGCCTGCTGAGGACATCTGATGCAACAAGATGGCGGAAATGATGGGACTCAGCTGCCCTACTTGTCAACTCACCACCAGTCAGGTCAAATCTGCATTTGAATGTTCCCATCATTTCCTTATTCCTCTAAATGACTCTCCTCTCTGGTTGGCTTAGGCTGACTAGCCTGGGAAAACTTCAGGCTGAGCTGGGCTGAGGAGCAGTGGCAGCCATCTCCTCCATAGGATTCCAAAGCCATCCCCACCTGAAAGGCGTTCCATGTAGTAGAAAACCCCAGCTGCAGCAGCTCTGCAAATGAAGCTGGGAGAGCAGCTGGTCTGTGCCAAGGGTGCCTCTGCTGGGCTGAGGATTTTGCTGTATGAGTTGGGACAGCCTCTTGGCAGGGAGGCTGGGATTTGAACTTAGGATGTGCTCAGTTGTAAAAAGATATTGGAAGACGACACTTCCTGTAAAGGAATTCAGCCTCAACTAAACAGTGTTCAGTTTACAGTTACTGTGGGCCAAAAGAGGGAATTTTTGTGTGTTTGGATTGTAACAGGATCTCTGAGTAGGGATGTATAGACATTTGTAGAGGAGTGGGAAGGAGGGAGTAAGAGAACAGAGTAGTATCTTATGACTGAGACTTTGGCCCTTATCCTGCAGGCCTCTTTAGTGAAAATTCAGCTCAGAAGTAGATCTGGACCTTAACAGGTATTCAGTGTTTTGTAGATTGAGCCTGAGAAGGGCACATCTAAAAGAGAGGTTAGGGAGTGTGGCCTGCTGTGTTCCCCAGGAAGCAGACTCTGATGGAGAGATTCATTTGCAGAGTTTATTAGGGATGCTCTTAGGATTAATACCTGTGAAAGAAGAGAAACTAGCAGGATTAGGCCAGGAATAATTTGAGCTACAGTGCAGCTGCAACAAGGACCTCTGTTGATCCTATTTGGAGTACTGGATCTGTAATAACCTTGCAGAGATGTGGGTTAGAGTGTGGGCCCATGTCTTTATACCTGTACATCCACCTGTCATTATACGTGGGCTCTCCCAGTAAAGAGGTACATCCCTGCTGAGGCAGCTCCCTCCATCTAATGGAAAATGTTTGGTTGTCAACACTCCAATCAGCTACATGAATGAGTACTTTAATCCTGAAGGGAGTATTGAGAAGACACAACTACAACGAGCTAGAAACAAAGCCAAAGAATTTACCCCTTTTTAGTGTCAATTCTAGCCAATTCAAAAAATATTTGAGTGTTTACTGTGGTCAAGGCACTGGGGATACACAGGTGAAAAAAAACAAAATTCTTCCTTCTGAGGGACCCAGGATGGTGGAAAAACAAGATGTATCAGAAATTAACCACCATTCAACATGATTATAGAGGCACTGAACAAGTATATAGGATGGGGTGCAGAGGGGGCTCTCAACTTAATTAATGTGTGATAGTCCAAGTTTTGTGCAGTAGTAGACTACTGAGCATACATCACAACATTATAATTTAGAAAAACACATACTGTATGAACTCTCTTATATGTGGAATCTAAAATGCAGGTGAACTGGTTTTTGTTATTTTTAGTTTAAATAAATTGAAAAATAAAATGTTTGTTGAAATGCAAAGAAAAAAGAAAGAAAGTAGGGGTGAGGGGAGCTGGATCACAGTAAGAGAAGGAATAAGGACAAAACATGTCATAGCTACTTTAGCAGAGCTGGAACTAGAGATCCACGTTCTATCCTTTGTTTGGAGTCCTTTTTTTTTCTTTTTCCAGCACTGAATGTAATTTTCCCCATAGCAGTGTTCCATAAATTAACTCATATTCTTTTTGCTGGAGTACCCTCTTTGTGCTTGATTAGATAAAACCCCCTGATCACCATGGGCCTGAACCCTTCTGGGAGACCATCAGCCTCCTCATTCTTGAGACACAGATTGCACGTTTAGTGGCATTCTTGTTGAAAGAAGTGTGCCACTTGTCCCATTGGAGAGTAAGATGAGAGGGAATGATAGATCCATGCAAATGGAATAAAAAGACTCAGGTGGCTATTCAAAATATTTATCAGCTGGCTCAGCATGGCAAGAACCAGTACAACCAATACAGCAAAAGCTGTGCAAACAGGCTGAATACTAGCCTGTTCAGGATTATTTTAAAAATTACAAGTGCTTAACATCTAAAAAAGAATTCCTGTTTGTAAACAACATTGCTGTTATTGTTGTTACCATTGAACCACTTATTTTTCAACTTTATTGAATGACTAAATTATAGTATTGGCCAGAAATTAATTAAGGGTGAATTCCTGGAACAAAGATTAACTCTTGTAGGCAAGAGGTCCGGAGAAGATACTAAAATTATTGCTGGGACTTCCAATGAGCCTTCAACAGGTGCAAATCTGAAGCCTCTGTTTCTTTTTTCCTTTATCTCTATAAAACAAAACCAACAATGTTTATTGATATATTTGTGTTTGTCAAATGACATATTTTCAAAAACAAGCTTATTTTCATCACTAAAAATGTTATAAATTTAAAGAAAGAGAAAAAAATCAAGAATAATATAATAAAATATCTGTGGTCTCATCTTCCATAATTCAAATCCTAACATTTAGTCATTTCTGCTTCAGATTTGAAGTAGAGTTGAAGTTTCCTCTTGCTGATTCCATGTTTCTCCTTCCTTTCCCAGAGGCAACCAAGCAGATTTCGTATGTCTCCTTCAGACCCTGTCTTTCTCAGCCCTGGCTGCACATCAAGATTACCTGGCAATCTGCCCTGGCTGGTGTAGCTCAGTGGATTGAGCGTGGGCTGGGAACCAAGCGGTCCCGGTTCGATTCCCAGTTGGGGCACATGCCTGGGTTGCGGGCCAGGTCCCCGTGAGGGCCATGTGAGAGGCAACCATACATTGCTGTTTCTCTCCCTCTCTTTCTCCCTCCCTTCCCCTCTCTCTAAAAATAAATAAAAAAAAATAAAATCTAAAAAAAAAAAAAAAAGATTACCTGGCAATCTATGAGAACCCCCTGGTGCCTGGGTCTCATACCAGACAAATAAAATCAGGACAGGGACCTACATCAATAGTTTTTAAAGCTCCCCAGGTGATTCTAGTGTGCAACCAAGACTGAAAAACAAAGCACTGTCTAGCCCATGTTTGTATATTTTTAGTACATGTGTATCTATCTATTTATGAACAATGCATTTTTATTGATTGTATGTGTGTGTATGTCAATATTTTAGAAGAATATGTAAATAATGTCATAGTGTAACTTTCTGCACCTGGCTTTTTCACTTGACATTACTTTTTAAAATTATATTGAAATAATTTTAGATTTACAGAGAAGTTGCAAATACAGTGTGAACTTTCCAACTACCTTCAATCCAGCTTCACCTAGTATTAACACCTTGCATAACCATAGTACAACACTAAAAGCAGGAAATAAATATTGATAAATTGCTATTAATTAACCTATAAACCTTATTTGGATCTTGCAAGTTTTCCCACAGATGTCCTTTTCTGGTCCAGGATCCTACATTACATTTAGTTTTCACTTCTCTTTAGTCTCTTTCAATCTGTTATAATACCTCAGTTTTTCCTTGTCTTTTATGACCTTCGTGCTTTTGAAGAGTACTGGTTAATTATTTTTGAGAATGTGCTTTTATTTTGAGTTGTCTAATGTTTTCTCACTTTTAATTGAGCTTATGCATTTTGGGCAAGAATTCCACACAAATGATGTTATATTTGTCTCAGGCTATCATATCAGGGTGGCATGATGTTAATATGTCTCACTTGGTTATGGTGATGTCCACAGGATTTTTCTACTTTAAAGTTACTATTTTAATCCTTGTAATTAAAAAGTATCTTGTGAAAAGAGACATTGAGATGCTGTAAATATCTTGTCCCTCATAATACTTTTACTTACTAATTTTATCATCCATATTAGTTTGCTAGTACTGCCATAACTAATACCACAGAATGAGTGGCTTAAACAACAGTAATTTATTTTCTCACAGTCCTACAGGCTGGAAGTCTGAGATAAGGTACTGACAGGACTGGTTTCTCCTGAAACCTCTCTCCCTGGCTTGCAGATGGCTACCTTCTCATGTCATCACATGGCCTTTTTCTCTGTGTGCATCCATCCCTGGTATCTCTTCTTTTTCTTGTAGGACATCAGTCCTGTTGCATCAGGGCCCCAGGCTTATGATCTCATTTACCCTTAATTACCCCATTCCTTAAAGGCCTAATCTCCAAATACAGTCTCATTGGAAATAGGGCTTCAACATATGAAAGGGTGAGGGACACAATTTAGTTCCTAACAGCATCCACTAATGATTCCTACCTGCAGCAACTATTACAGTGGTCTTTGCCTAATGGTGTTTTTCAATTTCCATCCTTTGTTTTACATTTACTAATTGGAATTCTTTCTATATTTCTTTTGTACAATTGAGCAGACACATGTATATTTTTTCATATTCCCTTCTTTCTCGCATGAGTGGGAGCGTACCATGGGTACTCTCTTGTCCTGTCCTTTTTTTTTTTTACTTACCATAATGTCTTGGAATTCGCTCCATATCAATTCATAGATATCTTTCTCATTCTTTTTTTTTATATCTACATGTAGTACTCCATTGTGTAGAGCACAGGTAGCAAACACAAGGCCCGCGGGCCGAATCCAGCCCTCCACCTTGTTTTATCTGGCCTGGCACCTTGTTTCTACCCGGTGGCAGCACTGAGCTTCTTGCCCCTAGTTAAGGAGTGGTTACATTTACAGAGTCCTAAAATTACATTTGGCCCTTTGGAGACAACCACAAGGCTGATGTGGCCCCTGGGTGAAAACGAATTTGACAACCCTGGTGTAGATGCTCCATTTACTTTATTCAATCACTCTCCCATGTATCAGCATTTAGGTTGTTTCCAATATTTTGTAATTACAAATGATGCCACAAAAAATAACCTTGTGCATTTGTATTTTTGTATTGTTGGATGCATTTCCAGGAAGAGATATTACTGAGTCCAAAGATAACTCGCACATACAATTCTGTACATATTGCTTAACTTCCCTCCAGAAGGGCTGTATCAGTTTGCATTCTCACCAATAATGTATGTAAGTGTTTGTTCACTCACAGCCTAGCAGACATAATTTGTTATCACACTTTTAAAGTTTTACAAATCTGGTAGATGAGAGATGGTATCTTAGTATTGCTTTATTTTGTATTTCTCTAATTATAAATGAGTGAATATTTTTCTTATGTTTAAGGTCCATTTTTATAATATTTTGTTAATTGTCTATTTATATATTTTTTTCATTTTTTCATCAGGTTCTTTTGGCCTTTGTCCTTCAGTTAAAAAAAGATTTTAAAACATTTACTGTGGTAAAAATATATATAACACAAAAGTTGTCATTTTTGCCATTTTAAGTGTACAATCAAGGGCATTAAATACATTCACAGTGTTGTGTACCATCACCGTTATCTATTTTCAGAACTTTCCTGCACCTCAAAGACAAACTCTGTAACCATAGCAATAACTCCTCATTCCACCCTTACCCCAGCCCCTTGTCCTTCCATTTTAGAAATATTAATGCATTTTCTATGGTATATTTGAGTTTTTCTCTCCATTTGTCCATTGTCTTTTAACTTTGTTTATAGTGGTTTTGGCCATGCAGACATTTGCTTTTAAGTAATCAAATTTTTCAACCTTTTCTTTTATTGCCTTTGGATTTTGAGCTATAATTAAAAAGCCTTTCCCTATACCCAGCTTCTAGAGGAATTCACTCATGTTTTCTTTTAACATTTGTATGGTTCCTTCCTTCCTTCTTTCCTGTCTTTCTTTCTTTCTATTTAGATCCCTGATCCATTTGGAATTTATGCTTATGTATGGCGTGAGATTTGGATCTAATTTTATCTTTTTCCTTATGGCTAGCCAGTTGTCTCTAAACTATTAATAGTATTCTTTCTCTACTTATTTATAATATCACCTCAGTCACACCAATATCCTATAAGTGCTTGATTGTGACTAAAATTGTATTGACTTTATACATAAAATCAGTTTATAAAGTAATTTTATAAGAAGCAAATAGTTTTCTAGGCTGAAAGAACTTCTCCTTGGAAAGGACTATAGAAGTCACCTAGGTCAACCTTCAATGACTTCTCACTATTTTCAACATAGAGCTAAAACCCCTCGCCTTAGCCCAAGAAATTCCTAATGATCTGATTCATGTCTTCTTCTCTAGCTTTTTGTCCTGCCTCCTTTTTCCAGTATCCTACACTGTATCCTACTGAACTTTCTACTTTTATCCTACCCATGATGCTGCTTCATGCCTCTAGGCCCTCACATATGCTGTTTCATCTGCCCAGAAGGCCATTCCTTGTCCTTCTGTCAGTGGCTTAGCATTCAAATCTCATGTTACTTCTTCTAGGAAGCCTTCCCTGACTCTTCCATATGAACTAAAACCTCCTCTCTTGGAGCATTGCAGCATGTAGATTCATTATATTCATGTTCTCATTGTGCCATATTGTAATTATGGGTTTATTTGTCATCCCCACTGGAATATTAGTCCATTGAGGTCAAGGGCTATGTCTTAATCTTATTATTTGTATTTCCAGATATAAAGAGAGCTTGGTAAATACACAGCAATGCATCTAGGCTTACCTTGAATTCTTCAAATAACAGACACTTTGCTGCCCCAAAAGGCAACCTGCTCCATTTTTCCATTATTCAAAAGAAGGTAGCAGTTCTGGAAAAGTTACTGGGGATGAGACAGGTGCTAAAGTTAAACGAGCTGATGGATATGAGCACCCAGTCCAATAATCTGTTTAAAATTCAGGTATTTAATCGTGACAAATAAAAAGGCCTATTTGTGATTAAAAACGTTCTTCCTCACAGTAAGCTGAACTTTGCTTCCCTGTAATTTCTATCCACTTGCCTTTCTTGTGTCCTTAGGAACCAAATCTCATATTAGAGGGCAGTAATCTGTTCACAGAGCTGGGTCTTGGTCAGAGGCAGTTGTGACTGGTGCCTATTGGAACAATTCTGTGCTGCTTATTTGGGGTATGAATTCTTTTTTTTTTATCCTTACCTGAGGACATGCTTATTGATTTTAGAGAGAGAAGGGAGGGAGAGAAACATCAATGTGAGAGAGAAACATCCATCAGTTACCTGTCATATACCCTGACCTGGGACCTAACCTACAACCTAAACATGTGCCCTGACCGAGAATTGAACCCACTATCTTTAGGTTTATGGGACAATACCCAACCAACTGAGCCACACCAGCCAGGGATGAATTCTTACTTTTAATGGATATTTGGTTTAAGCTAAGAAACATCTGAGTTTTTCACAAAGTGCTTCAGTCTGTCATGCTACTTTAATGTGATCCCACAAACCACTTCCCTGAAAACCTGCTAACTTAATTCAAAGTATTTACATCCAGAATGTTATTTGTCACTTCAGTGATGGCAGTTGCTTTTTCTTTCTTTCTTTTTATGGAGATCCTATGGATTTAATTGGAGTCTTTGTTCTCTGTTCTTCTGGGCATTCTGTGGTGCTGACTTGCTTGCAGTTCTATGCACCATCAAGTTGCTGTCCAGTGCCCCCAGCCTTTGGCTGCAGAGGCCTGGCCTATGAGTTGTGGTACCACATTTACAAAGTTCTGTGGAAATGCTACACCATACCACAAACTAGAGTTTCTCAAAGGACCATGTGAATTAGAATCTCCCAGTGAATTTGTTAAAAATGCAGATTCTTCAATTTGTACTCCTAATCTTACAGATAAAAATCTCTGAGGATGAGGCCCCATAGTATGTTTTTTAAACTAAAGCCTCTCTGGATGATTCCCAGACAAGCTAAACTGAAGAACTACTGCTCTAGATGTTGGGAAAATAATCACTGTATATACATCATCAGTAATCTGTTTGGAATATTCATTATATCTAAGCACATTCACACCACTATCAATATTCTATCTACTACTTTTCCTTTTTCCCTCAGATATAAGCTTGACGAGGGCCCAGTGCCCAGCATAGTACATGGACACATAATAGGTATTCAATAAGTAGCCATTGAAAGCCCAGGAAACAAACACTTCATCCCTTTCTCTGCATTGAACCTTGTATTACTGGGGGGAGTCTATGATGTTAATGAAATGAGAGGAATGGGGAACCAAGGAATGGTGGAATACTGAAATACATAGTAGCATGCAGCTGTTGTGGGCCCAGAGTTCTACAGAAATTTGTGGATTAAGACAGTTCCCTCATTAATGTGAAGTTCTGTAGGTGCAAGGTCTTTAGGCCATTCTCTTAGATTGTGAGAGACTGGGCAGCCGGAGTCTGCAGAGATAGGGATGACTTCTTCTCTTTACACCAACCTCAAAGTCTATAGAATTTGGGGAATGAGGGAAGGGCAAGAAATGGCCAAGGCTTGTATTGTGTTTCTAATAGTAACTAGTTGGTCAAATAAATGAAAGCCTCAAGTAATGTTGATAATAATTACTATTACAACTGCTGTGGGAAGATAGGATGTAGAGTTGCTGTGAACCAGACAGAAAGCCTGTGTTCACATTCCATTTCTTACTAGCTCAATTTCTTTTTACTTCTGTTTTTTTTATTGGTAAATGGGAATAATTTAATGATATAATCCCTGTGTGCTAGTTCAGATAATGCTAACTACCACAACAAAGGTATCCTCATACTTCAGTGGCTTAACAACATTGAAGTTTATTACTTGATCATGAAAAGTCCAAATGAATGTTCCTATTTGATGGGTGGCTCTCCTCCATGTGGTGATTCAGGGACCCAGGTTCTTTACATATTGTGGCTCCACATCCCCTAAGTCCTTGGAGCCTTCTTCTAGAACCTCTGCATCTACTCAACAGAAAAAAAATGAGAAAACACATCAGCTTCTAAACCACTTTGGCATGAAAGTGACACATGCCACTTTCCACTCACACTTCATTAGGGAGAACTAGTCACAGGGCCAATCTAGGAGCAAGGTGGTATGGGAAATATAGCCTCGCTGTGTACTCAAAAAGAATATTACTTATTGCTGCATTAAAAACCATTACAGGGGAGGGAAGATGGCGGTGAGATAGGGGGAACAGAGTTTACTTCCTCCTGCCCACTGGTTGATTTTCTGAGGAACGGGGCGAAAACCCAGCAGTATTCCAACACATATGATGATTGATGCCCAAGATTACAGGGGAATTTGAACATTCATACGGTAAGCAGAGTGCTTTAGCACGAAAGGGTCCCCATCGGGACCAGCCCGGGGAGCGGGGTGGGGCTTCGGTCCCAGACCTGGCAGCCGCAGGATCAGATGCAAGATTCTTGGGGAGGGAGCCAGAGTGGGATTTGTGAGTGGTCAGATGCTTGTTTGGTCTGGCGGGCGTAAATAGGAAGAATTTTTCGGAGAGGAAAAACAGGAAAAAAAGTGGTGCTCCGTGGCTATTTGGAGAGGCCCCGCCCCCAACAGTCCCGAGGTCAGTGTGCCACTGGGATCAGGTGCGCGACCAAGATCGGTAGGCGACTGGAATCAGTGCGGGACCCAGATCGGAGGCCCAGGGAAGTCTGCCTGCCTGTAGCACCGGAGTGAGAACACTCGGCCCCTCGGCAGCTTGCGCTTCCATCAAGGGGAATTGGAGGCTGTTTGAGCTCGGGACCGAGGCCTTTCCCAGCTCATTCCAGAAGAATTGGGAACAGCTTGCAGTCAGCGGCTCTACAGCCAAGTGCGACCTGCACAACCAAACGGGAAGCTAAGGGCCGTGCGCACCCCACGATCTGTGATCTAATCATGCACAGTTCAAAAAGACCAGGGACAGTGCACAACTGGGCCCCTCAGCCAGAGCTCTTTGGCGCACATTCCAGGGACAGACAAGAGAGCGAACACAGGCGCACAGCTCAAAAATACCAGGTACAGTGCGCAACCGGGGCCCCTCGGTTGGCGCTTGCTGGTGCACTACCCAGGGACAGAATTAAAAGCCAGCACAGGTGTTCAGAGCTCATGCCGACAGCTGGGGACAAAGCCCTTGCCATCCAGCCCCAGCGCACGTAGCCCGGCAGGACCAATCAGCTTTGTGGGAATAAGACAGAAGCACCCCGTTGAGGGGAGTGGCAGACCGGAGCTGCAGACTGCACAAACTCTTGACTCAGAGTGGGGTCCAAACTATCCAGAAAGGGCGCAGAAAGAACTTATTAGACCAGCGGAGAGAAAATAGGCGATGGGAGAGCTGCCCCTATCAGGTGCACATCAAAAGACCGTTTAGACTCAGAAGCACACCGAGGAACTGGGCTGGGGTCTGGACAACAGTGAAGAGTACACCTCAGGAAGGAAGAAAAGCAAAACTAATATCTTCCAAGCCGACGCAGCCTGACTGGACAGCTTTAAAATCAGAAAGCTGAAGGGTTTTTGTGTGTGTGTGTGTGTGTGTGTGTGTGTGTGTGTGCGTGTCTGTTTGTTTGTTTGTTTTTGTTTTGTTTTATTCTGTTTTTGTTTTTTTTAGACCTTCTTCCTCTCTGTCCTTCAGTAGTTTTTTTTTAATTACTTTATTGTTGTTCAATTACAGTTATTTGCATCCTCTCCCTCCCCTCCCCCCTCTTCAGTAGTTTTTAATTCCTTCTTCCTCCTTCTCCTTTAGTATTCTTAGGCCGCTCCTCCTCATATCTCTCTCTCTCTCTTTTTTTTTACTTTCTTGTTTTGTTTTGTTTTGTTATTTTTTAATTTATAAAAGATAAAAAAATTTGTTTCTTTTAATTTGTCCTTCCACTCTTTCCTTCTTTATACTTTATTCCTCCTTCCTCCCTTCCTTTCCCTGTGGTATTCTTTCTCCCTTCCTTCACTCCCTTTTTTTTCTTTCTTTTTCTTCTTTCTTTCCCCCTCGTCCTCTCTCCTCTTTACCTACAGGTGAGACATAAAAACCTGGAACTGTGAAAAAACCAGAGGCAGTCCTGGACAGGGGCCAGTCCAAAAACAAGAGACAGTGAGACAAAATTAACTTTGCGACTCCAGAGAACTTGACAGATTAATTTAAGAAACAGAGGATAGCAAGAAGAGTCTCACAAAAAATGGGAAGACAAAGGAGCAACCCCCAAATGAAAGGAAAGGAAGAAGCCCCAGAAAGAATGATAAATGAAACAGAGGCAAGCCAACTATCAGATATTGAGTTCAAAGCATTGATTATCAGGAAGCTCAAGAAGCTTGATGATCTCGCAGAGAATTTCCAGAAACTACAGGGAAACTACGATGAACTCACTGAAAACTATGTCAGCATGAAAAAGGAAATAGGAACTATCCAAAAGGGCCAAGCAGAAATGAAGAATACAATATCTGAACTAAAGAACACAATGGAAGTAATCAAAAGTAGGCTCGATGAAGCAGAGGATTGGATCAGCGAGCTGGAAGACAAGGTAGAAAAAAACACCCAAAAAGAGCAGGACCCGGAAAAGAGACTCATAAAGAATGAAGAGGTATTAAGGGAAATGCAGGACAATATGAAATGTAATAATATTCGAATAATAGGGATACCAGAAGGGGAAGAAGAAGGGCAAGGAATAGAAAGTGTGTTTGAAAAAGTAATGATGGAAAACTTCCCGAATCTGATGAGAGAAAAAGTCACACAAGTCCAAGAAATACAGAGAGTCCCAATCAAAAGGAACACAAACAGGCCCACGTCAAGACACATCATAATTAAAATGGCAAAATTCCAAGACAAAGAGAGAATCTTAAAGGCAGTGAGACAGAGACAGGAAGTAACATACAAGGGAGCCCCGATAAAGGTTAGCAGCTGACTTCTCAATGGAAACACTCCAAGCCAGAAGAGAATGGCAAGAAATATTCCAAGTAATGAGAACCAGAGGACTGCAACCAAGACTACTCTACCCAGCAAGGCTCTCAATCAAGATAGATGGCCAAATAAGGAGCTTCCCAGACAAAAGAAGTCTAAAAGAATACACCTCCACCAAACCAGCTCTGCAAGAGATGCTAAAGGGACTGATTTAAGGGAATGAAGGGAAAGAGAGCGAGTGAGGAACACAGGTACAAAAAAAATGGCAATGAATAAGTACCTATCAATAATAACCTTAAACGTAAATGGATTAAATGCTCCAATGAAAAGACATAGAATAGCGGAATGGATAAGAAAGCACGACCCACACATATGCTGCCTACAAGAGACCCACCTCAGGACAAAAGACTTACACAGACTGAAAGTGAAGGGCTGGAAACAAGTTTTCCAAGCAAACAGACAAGAAAAAAGAGCTGGGGTAGCAATACTCATATCAGACAAAATAGACTTCAAAAAAATGGCCATAAAGAGAGACCCAGGACACTTTATAATACTCAAGGGAAGAATCCACCAAGAAGATATAAATATTATAAATATATATGTACCCAACACAGGAGCACCCAAATACATAAAGAAAATCTTGGAGGACTTCAAGAAAGACATTGATAGCAACACAATTATAGTAGGGGACTTCAACACCCCACTGTCAAAAATGGACAGATCCTCCAAACAAAATATCAGCAAAGACATTGCGGCACTGAACAATGCCCTAGAAGAAATGGACTTAACTGATATATATAGGGCCCTTCACCCCAAAGAAGCTAAATACACATTCTTTTCAAATGCACATGGAACATTTTCAAAAATAGACCATATGATAGGACAAAAAACAAGCCTCAACATATTCAAGAAAATTGAAATCATACCAAGTATTTTCTCTGACTACAAGGGACTGAAATTAGAAACCAACCCAAAGGAAAAAATCCCCAAACACTCAAAAGCATGGAGACTGAATAGCATGCTATTAAACAATGAATGGGTCAAGGATGAGATTAGGGAAGAAATCAAAAAATTCCTTGAAACAAATGAAAATGAACTGACAACAACCCAAAACTTATGGGACACAGCGAAGGCAGTCCTGAGAGGGAAGTTCATAGTGATACAGGCCTACCTAAAAAAAAACAGAAGCAGTTTACACAAACAACCTAACCCTATGCCTACAAGAACTCAAGGAACAACAGTAAAGACAACCCAGAGCAAGTAGAAGGAAGGAAATAACCAAGATCAGATCAGAATTAAATGACATAGAGACTAAAAGGACAATTCTAAGGATCAATGAATCCAGGAGCTGGTTCTTTGAAAAGCTAAACAAAATAGACAAGCCTTTAAGCAGGCTCATCAAGAAAAAAAGAGAGAGGACCCAAATAAACTCAATCAGAAATGAAAGAGGAGATATTACGACTGATGCCACAGAAATACAAAGGATTATAAGTCACTACTATGAAGAACTGTATGCCAAGAAATATGAAACCCTAGGAGAAATGGACAAATTTTTAGAAAAATATAATCTTCCAAAACTCAATAAGGAAGAAACAGAAAGCCTGAACTGACCAATAACAGCAGATGAAATTAAAGCAGTAATCAAAAAACTCCCAACACACAAAAGCCCTGGACCAGATGGTTTCACAGGAGAATTCTACAAAGCATTTAAGGAGGAATTAACACCTATCCTTCTCAGGCTATTCCCAAAAATCCAAAATGATGGAAGACTCCCAAACTCTTTTTATGAAGCCAGCATCATCCTAATCCCAAAACCAGAAAAAGACACAACAAAGAAAGAAAACTTCAGGCCAATATCACTGATGAACATTGACGCTAAAATTCTCAACAAAATATTAGCAAACTGCATCCAGCAATACATTAAAAAGATCATTCACCATGACCAAGTAGGTTTCATCCCAGGGATGCAAGGATGGTACAACATTTGCAAAACAATAAACGTAATACACCACATAAACAAAAGCAAAGACAAAAATCACATGATCATATCAATAGATGTAGAAAAAGTATTCGATAAGGTACAGCATCCATTTATGATAAAAACACTTAGCAAAGTGGGAATAGAGGGAGCATTCCTCAACATAATAAAGGCCATATATGAGAAACCTACAGCCAACATTATAGTCAATGGACAAAAACTAAAATCTTTGCCACTAAGATCAGGAACAAGACAAGGTTGCCCACTATCACCATTTCTCTTCAACATAGTTCTGGAAGTATTGGCCACAGCAATCATACAAGAAAAGGAAATAAAAGGCATCCAAATTGGAAAGGAGGAAACAAAACTGTCGTTGTTTGCAGAAGACATGATAGTATACTTAGAAAATCCTATAGACTCTGCCAAAAAACTACTCAATCTAATAATTGAATTTGGCAAGACAGCAGGATATAAAGTCAATATCCAGAAATCAAAGGCATTTTTGTATACCAACAGTGAAACAGCAGAAACAGCAGAAATCAGGGAAAAAATCCCATTTGATATAGCAACAAAAAAAATAAAATACCTGGGAATAAACCTAACCAA
The DNA here is from genome assembly GCA_004026765.1 of Micronycteris hirsuta. NCBI lineage: Eukaryota > Metazoa > Chordata > Mammalia > Chiroptera > Phyllostomidae > Micronycteris > Micronycteris hirsuta. Next base: position 31,106 of record PVJI01019008.1, read on the forward strand.
GGAGGTAAAAGACCTGTACACAACACTGAAGAGAGAAATCATGGAAGACACAAACAAATGGAAACATATACCATGCTCATGGATTGGAAGAATCAACATCATCAAAATGTCCATACTACCCAAAGCAATTTATGGATTCAATGCAATCCCTATCAAAGTACCAATGACATATTTCATGGATATAGAACAAACACTTCAAAAATTTATATGGAACCATAAACAAACCCGAATATCAGCTGCAATTTTGAGAAAGAAGAGCAAAGCAGGAGGGATCACAATTCCTGATATCAAAGTATATTGCAAGGCCATTGTAATCAAAACAGCTTGGTACTGGCATAAAAACAGACAGATAGACCAATGGAACAGAATAGAGAGCCCAGAAATAAACCCGAGTCTCTACGGGCAATTAATCTTCGACAACGGGGGCAGAAGCATAAAATGGAATAAAAATAGCCTCTTCGACAAATGGTGTTGGGAAACCTGGATGGCTACCTGCAAAACAATGAAACTCGAGCACCAACTTACACCATACACAAAAATAAATTCAAGGTGGATAAAAGACTTAAGTGTAAGTCATGACACCATAAAAGTTCTAGAGGAAAACATCGGTAGGAAAATCTCAGACATTCCACACAGCTTCAATGATATGTCCCCTAGAGCAAGGGACATAAAGGAAAGAATAAACACATGGTACCTTATCAAAATAAAGAGCTTCTGTGGGGCTAAAGAAAATAGTATTAAAATAAAAAGAGAACCAACCGTATGGGAAAACATATTTGCCAATGATACCTCAGACAAGGGTCTGATCTCCAAAATATACAAAGAACTCATACGACTCCACTCCAGGAAGACAAAAAACCCAATTAAAAAATGGGCAAAAGACATGAACAGACACTTCTCAAAAAAAGACA
>PVJI01019009.1:0-32028 GCA_004026765.1 Micronycteris hirsuta
AGCAAGCAAAATACAACCATAGAAACAATATAGAACCAGAGACATTGAAGTTTAGAACATTCTGGCAGTAACCAGAGGGGAAGGGGAAGGGGAGAAGGGGGACAAGGGTATTCAGGAACTGCTATAAAGGACACATGGACAAAACCAAGGGGGAGGGTGGAAGCAAGGGAGGGAGGTGGGTTTGCCTGGGGTGGGGTGGAGGGAGGGTAAATGTGGACAACTGTAATTGAACAACAATAAAATAATTTAAAAAAAAAAAGTAAATGTGGGAAAAGAGCAGTAACTACTATAGTCTGAATGTTGATGTCCTTCCCCAATTCATATGCTAAAATCTTAAGACCCAGTGTGAGTTGCCAGAAGGTGGGGTCTTTGGGAAGATATTAGGTTATGAGGGAGGCATCCTCGTGAGTGGGATTACCACTCTTATAAGTCCCACAGAGCCCTTCTGCCCGTGAGAATACAACTAGAACTCTGTGACCAGAAAGAGAGCCCTCATATGGCCATGCCGACACCCCAATCTCAGACTCCCTGTGTCCAGCACTGTGAGACATATGTTTCTGTCGTTTATAAGCTACCTAGTCTGTGGTATTTTGTTATAGCAGCCCAAATGGACACAGACAGTAACAAGTAAAGGCAATTTGGGGGACTACGTTTCCCCACCCCAGAACACATAAGTAAATGTAAGTATGCCATGGCTTATAAAGTACAAAGCACTACTTTAGGTGCTATGCAAAATGCAAAAATGATACAGTCAGTCATAAGAGGCAGAGGAGGTTAAGCAGCATAACAATATAATAAAGGTCTTGGCAGTTAAAGCAAGAAAGATATTGCATTTGGCTAAGGAGAAACCAGGAAGGCTCCGTGGAAGAATTGAGATTTGAAATGGAACTTGAATGGCAAGCGTTTCAACAGTGGTCTTACTCTGCCTTCCCTTTTTTGGTCAGTCACCCTACCATTTTCCCCACCATCCAAGTTCAAAAGCTAAGAATCCTGAAACACCAATCAGAAAAAATATAAGCACCCCTCTGTTGATAGCAGCATTATTTACAATGGCCAAGATCGGGAAGCAGCCCAGGTGCCCATCAGCAGGTGCGTGGATAAGAAAGCTGTGGTGCATTTACACAATGGAATACCACACGGCCATATAAAAGAAGGAACTTTTACCTTTTGCGACAGCAAGGATGGACCTGGAGATTATTCTGCTGAGTGAAATAAGCCACAGAGGAAAAGACAATACCATATGATCTCACTTTTATGTGGGATCTAAGGAACAAAATAAACAGATGGACAAAATAGAACCAGAGGCATGGATACATGGAACAGACGACCGCTGTCAGAGGGAGGGGGGTTGCGGTGGACTGGGTGAAAGCAGGTGAAGGACATGCATGCGTGACCACGGACACAGACAACGGTGTGGCGATGGCCAGAGGGAGGGGGGCAGGGGCCGGGTGGGGGTGACACAGGTTGGGGGAATGGAGACGTCTGCAATAGTGCCAACAGGAAAAATAAAGTTTATAAACAAACGCATAGTTGTCTTTAATTCTTCCTCTTCAATCCACTCCTCTAAGTCAGCACCTCATTACATCTCATCCGCATAGACTGCCTTCAAAGTTCTCCCCTTCCTCCTCTCTCATCACCCCTAACCTATCCTATAAAATGAAAGCAAAGCTTCTTTAATGACAACTCTAATTACATATTTTAAAACTTTAATGCCTCTCCTTTGTCTTCAGAATTAGATTAGGAGCTGAGTTCTGTCAGTACCTCTAAGCCAGGCCCACCCATCCTCAAAAAATGTCTACTGCTGAGCAGGCTTCCCCACTACCCAACCCAATATGTAGCCTGTCTCTGCAGTGAAACACTCAGATGTGAGACTGTTCTTTGTTTTTTTAACCCTCATCTGAGGACATGCTTATTGATTTTAGAGAGAGGGGAAGAGAGAAGAAGAGAGAAAGACAGGAAGAGAAACATCAATGGGTTGCCTCTCATATGCTTGCCAACCAGGGACCAAACCCGTAACCTAGGTATGTGCCTTGACCAGGAATCAAACCCGTGACCTTTTGGTTTACAGGACTATGCTCTGACCAACTGAGCCACACCAGCCAGGGCTGAGACTAAGGTCTTGAGCTCAAATACATACTTTGTGCCATCTCACACTCTTTGCAACTCTCTAGGAAGAATTGTGATTTTTTCGAAATTTATTGGCTGAGTTAGAGCACCTTAAGATCACTTTATAGGAAGCCCCATTTCCTGCTACTGTTCCTAAAGGTCTATAAGCTGCATTCATGTTTTCTTTCCTTTTGAAAATCCTGCCAAGCTCCCTACATCAGCCCGGGGCATGTCTTCTACTTTAGCTTCTTCGTAGTGCTCTGGCATCCTCAAGACGGCAGCGATCTCTGAGCCACCATTTCCATTCCCAAACACCTATGTTGCAGGTCCAGTGGACCCTCGGTACCCGCAGGGGATTGGTTCCAGGACCTCTTGCAGATAACAAAATCCACCGGTGCTCAAGTCCCTTGTATAAAATGGCACAGTATTTGCACGTAACCTACTCACCTCCTCCTGTGTACTTTAAATCATCTCTAGATTACTTATAATACCTAATACAATGTAAATGCTATGTAAATAGTTGTTATATTGCACTGTTTAGGAATCACCTTTCTGGAATTTTTTAAATAGTTTTGATCCAGGCCTAGGTGTGGCACACGTAACTTCTATTCATATTCCATTGGCTAGAACTCAACCACAAGGTCACACCTAACTGCAAGGTATGTGCCCAGAAAATGAGGAAATTAGGAGTTGGTGAGCAGCTAATAATCCCTGCCACAACCCCCAAATATAACCCATAGTTCCCCAAGCCCTGGAGACAAATGGGGCCCCACTAACATTTCTCTGGCTTTTCCCCTCTACTCCCTTACACAGGATCTCCAGCTCCATGGCAACTGCCTCGCTGTCCTATGGGGACAGTAGCATCTCCTGGAAGGATCTCCTGCTATTACATGGAAGCCCACTAAAGGCTAAAATTGCACAGTAATGCAAAATGAGGAAAGTAATGTAAAGAGAAGAAAACACTTCCTCCTGTCTTTCTGGTTATTCCTTTTAGGGAGTACCAAGGCAGTGTGTGTTACAGAGTTTTCTGTGACTTAAGTCCGGCCTTTTTCACACATAGCCTCCCGGATCCAGGTATGGATGCATTAGGGCCGAGGCTATGACGGCACTCAGGTCCATCTGCCTGCCTCTACGAAAGCCAGTACTGGAGGGGCAGGTGCTGCTGTAAGGGAAGTGGTTTATTTCCCGGTGCCGCCACCTGGAAGGTGGGGGACTCATGTCACAAAGCCCATCCCCTGGGAAGATGGGGGACTCTTGTCTCAAACCTCATCTCCACGTCTCAGTGCAGGCAGAGGTTTTTATAAGGAGGGAGAAGGGAACAGAACAAAGAGGTCAAGGGAGGGGCTGAAAAATTCTCTACGTGCAGATGAGCACAGTCCATTCCGATAAGGCAAGTGATGGTCCGGTGTGCACCATCCTGGCTTAGTCATCCTGGTTTAGCCATCCTGACCTCATATCAACCTGGCTCCATGGAGCAGATCAGCAGATCTCCCGGAGGTAAGATACCTGAAGGTCAGAGTCTGGATCTTCTGAGCAGTTAGTTCCTAGGATTCTTATACAAACATGCTGTTTATCTACAAGCTACCTATTAGTCAGTCTGCACTCTCGGAAACAATGTCAAAAGAATAGTGGGGTGGGTTACAATTTCCCACCGTAACAATTTGCCACTGTTACAAGGCGAAAACAAACTTGAGTGGCATGCGCTGGGCAGTAATAAGAATTCAATCCGTCAGTCCGTAAATACTTACTGAGTAACTACTGATTGGCAGGCTCTGCTAAGCTCTGGATGTACAATGAAAACAAAATGGACACAGCTCTCCCCTCACTGAAGTCACAGTCTAGTGAGGGAGACTCTCCCTTCACCTCTAACCCTGAGATTCTATACTGAATTGAGCATATCATGCCAGGTTTCTTCTTCCCTTTGGGGGAGCTCTCTCCCAGGAGGTTCCTCGTGAACACAGATGGCTGATACACCCGCCTCAGCCACACCCCAGAGAGAGCCGGATGCGTATGAGTCAGGCTGGGACAACCACCTTCAGCCTCCGCCTCCATAGATGAAGTCATCAGAAAGAATGAGGCCACTCAGAGAAAATATGTCAAAGCAGAGACTATAAATGAATGGACTATGGCCAAACCTGGCCAGCAAACGTGCTTGGTTTGCCTTGTATAGTATTGGCCTACACAGCACTTTTCTTAATTTTTAATTAGTTGTCAACATTAAAAAACAGGATACGCACATACATGCACCCATATTTCTAGCTTCTTTGGAAGAAAACAAAATGTCTAACCCGTGGATCCACATGAGGCATATGCTATAAAGTTTTCTATAGTCTCTATCATTCCATATTGTCCCTGACTCTGAGGACAACACTCAGATGTCATTTGTTGCTGTACTTGCCTGAGAGAAAGAGTTGAGGGAACTATGTTTACAGCCCTGCATCTACCTATCAAAAGTGAGAAACTAAAAATAAAACAAGTTCACAGGATTAAGAAAACTGAAAGAGAACCTATTTCTTTTTAAAAATTAACAATAGTCTTACCAGATTATTATGAAAAATGTCTCTGTTAACGACACCATTATGACAAGAAAAATGTGACCCACTTCACTTTGTCACACTTTCTCCCTGGCCTCTGTAGGTCCCGTGTGGAGTGGGGGTCTGATATAAATGGGGGTTGAGAGATGTGGTATAAGAAATGCAGATAGTCTTTGTCCTTAATTCCAGGTATAAAGCCCCTAAAACCCTTAGAATTAAGCGCGCCTTTCCCTGACCAGGTGTGGCTCAGGTGTGGCATTGTCCTGCAAAGCGAGAGGTCACCGGTTTGATTACAGGTCAGGGCACATGCCTGGGTTGTGGGTTTGGTCCTCAGTCAGGGCATGCCAGAGACAGCCAGTCCAGGTTTCTGTCTCACATCAATGTTTCTCTTCCTCTCTTTTTCCCTCCCTCCCCGCTCTCTAAAAAATAAATACATTTTTAAGAGTGTCTTTTGCCATTCATAAGCACACGTATTGATCTTATGCTAATGAGACGACCTAGGATGGGACCCTAAATAGCCTCAGGACGGGGTTGGTCACCAACCGAACAACGAGAAAGCTGAAATTTAGGCGCTCCCACTGACTTTTGGGGAGGAGGTGGGCCTTTACATCAAAGCTCTATAAAAAACTCTTGAACAGGAGCTGCCAGGCGGGTGAACCTGTGCAGGTGCTGTTACGGTGTCCTCAGAGAGGGCACGGAAGCTCCACACCCTTCCCACATGCCTTGCCCTAGGCTTCACTTTCATCTGGCTGTTCCTGAGTTACAGACTTTTATGATATATCAGTAATCTAGTGAGAAATAAACCCTCGTGAACAAGGAGACTGGACGAGCTCCTGGAACAGTGGACACACCCACATTTGGGGAGAGCGGTGCACTGCAGTTCTACGGGGACAGAAGCTTCTGTGCTCAGGACCCTTGCTCCCGGTACCTCTTCATCTGTCCGTTCATCTGTGCCCTTCGTAATACACTTCATGATAAACCTGTAAACTCGAGTAAATGTTTTTCCGAGTTCTGTGAGCCTCTCTGGCAAATTAATCAAATCCAAGAAGGGATGGTGGGAGTGCCCAATTTAGAGCCAGCTGTTTAGAAACACAAATAGCAATCTGGACTTACAATTAGTGTCTGTTAAAGAACAAAAACTCAACCAAATAAATGTAAAGATCTAATTGGCTTTATTGAATGATTCATGAGTCGGCAGCATACCTACCGTCTAGCAAGTAGAAAGGTGCTCTGAGGAGATGCACAGAATTCAAGCCTTTTATAGGCAGAGATGGGAGAGAACAAGAAAGTTAAACGAATGGCTTATTTCAGGCAAAGTCATCTTCCCTCGGGGGAAGGCGTGGGGTCTTATCAGGCATATTCCCCTACCGGCGTTGGTTTAGCATAGAAGAAAGTCTGAGTTTCAAAGTCTTAGGGACATCGAACTGTGAGAGTGGATCCGTCAGTTAAGACCCACCCGCCCACACTGGGAGGGTCCAGAAGACATCTTTCGCCACTACTGTGAGAAACGCCCCTGTGAGGGGGGCCTCACATCCTTGAAGAGCTCCGCAGTGGCTCTTCTTCGTAGACTCGACCTTACCGTGGTAACTGCAGTCACTGAACTGGGACACCTACATGCGCAGGGAACAATTGGACCCTGGGGTGGCAGCGCTGAGGGGCAGCACTCAGACCGCACAGGTAGGGCTGTGGTCGCCGTAACGGACGGACGTCAGAGTCAGAGCAGCAGTCAGGAGGGTCTGACTCCCCCAGCTCACGGCCTCGGCTAACCGCTAACTGACCAGGGTATTCTTAGAAATGAAATTGAAAGCCTACTAAATTCTCACTTGATTTGTACAAACAGAAAAATTTTAGGTCAAGTGAACAAATGTCTGACCTGAATCATAAAAACGGAGTCACAGCCCCTCAATCAATTCCCAGACTTCTGCTCCTGAATGAAAGAGAGGCCGGGTCCCCTTAAGAAAGGATTCGGGTACACTAAAAAAATCCATACTGTTCATCTTTCTCCCAGCCTTCCCCAAAGGGACATGTGGCCTTTAACAGCAGCATAACTGATATTGGCAGAAAAAATAATAATCAGGGCTACTTGACACTGGCTCTAAACTAACACTAATTCCAAGAGACCCAAAAGGTCACTCTGGTCCGCCAGTCAGCTCAAGGGCTTACGGAGGTCAGGTAATCAATGGAGTTTTAGCTCAGATCCCTCCCACGGTGGGCGCAGCAGGGTCCCCAAACTCATTCTGTGGTTACTGCCCCAGTTCTAAATGCATACTTGGAATGAAGATACTAAGCAGCTAGCAGAATGCCCGCATCGGATCCCTGGCCTATGGAGTGAGTGCTCGTGTGGTGAGAAAGGCCAGGTGGGAGCCATCAAAATTGCCTCCACCTGCCCGGCTGGTGTAGCTCAGTGGATTGAGCGCGGGCTGGGAACCAGAGGGTCCCGGTTCGATTCCCAGTCAGGTCACATGCCTGGGTTGTGGGCCAGGTCCCCAATGAGGGCCATGTGAGAGGCAACCATACATTGCTCTTTCTCCCTCCCTTCTCTCTCTAAAAATAAATAAATAAAATATTAAAAAAAATTGCCTCCACCCGAGTAAACCAAAAACAGTTCCTGGAGGGATTGCAGAGATCAGGGCCACTCCCCAGGACTTGAAAGATGCAGCAGTGGTAATTTCCACCACATCTGCATTCAACTCACCTATGTGGCCCGTGCAGAAGACAGCTGGATCTTGGAGAACGACAGTGGGTTACTGTAAGCATAATCAGGTGGAGACCCTAGTTGTAGGTGTTTGTTATCCCAGATGTGCTTTCATTGCTTAAGCAAATTAACACATCCTCTAATGGAAAAACTCAGTGTTTTTTCCTCTCAGTGTAAGTTCTCTCTCCCCCTGTGTCTTTCTTTCCTGTGAGTCACCTTTACTACTCACACAAAACACTTCACCAAATGTGTGGAGGTTTTTCCCCACACCAAGCAATTTTTTGTGACATCAACTGGGTGTCTTACAATTCAACTTAGTTCTGACACTATGTACTCAGAGATAGTGTCAGATTGCGCAGGTCAAGGGTCCAGTCTTACAAGACTGCCCTCACCCCTCTTCAGGTGCCAGTCAAAAGCCCAGATTGTCACCTGGGCTTCAAGCCAATAAGCTATAGTTTGGAGGTTCTAATGATCCCCTTCTCAGGTTCAGTTCACTTGCTAGAGTGGCCACAGAACTCAGAGAAACATTTCACTTACTTTTAGTGGTTTATTATATAAAAATACGATACACAGCCAAACATCCAGACAGTCGGGATAAGTAGGGCAAGGGAAGGAGAACGGCTCTTCCTTGCCCCCTCCAGGCATGTCACTCTCCCGGCACCTCCCCACGTTCACCAGCCTGGGAGCTTGCCACACCACATACTGTGGAGATTCTTATGGAGACTTCGTCACATAGACATGATTGATCATTAACTCCATTTTCAGCCCACTCTCTTCTGAAGAAAAGGGGGACGAGGCTGAAAATTCCAAGCTTCCACTCATGGCTTGGTCTTTCTGGTGAACAGCCTGCACCCAGAAGCCCTCCAGGAGCTCACCCAGAGCTACCTCATCAGAACAAAAGACACTCCCATCCTATAGAACAGAAATGACCAGAGAATGCACACAGAGTGCGGCAGTGTGTGGTATATGCCTGTGTGAGCAGTGCATGCATTTGCTCTCTGGTGTATGACTGTGTGTGCGTACTGGACAGCAATGTGTTTCTCACACTCCCAGCTAACTTTTTTTAAAAAGAGGTTTGGAGTCACAGCACTAGAGAAAATCTTACTGTTGCTTAAATGACCATAACCATTGAAGCAATATTTGTAATAAAATAAATACATAAATAAATAGAAAATGATTCAAGTATTCCTCAACGTGATCATGAAAAATTAATTGTGGTATAACCATACAACGGGATGTTATATCACAGTTCAAATGAATGGGTTAGAGCTACTTGGAAAAACAGGAATACAGTGCATCTCAATAGAGGTGTTAAGCAGAAAAACAAGTTGCAAAATGATACACTTACAATTACCGTTAATATAAAGTTTAAAAGCATGCAACCTATATATAGTTTCTGGGTATACATAGTATATAAAGTATAAAAGTGGGCATAGGATTGATAAATACAGAGTCAGCAAAATGGTGACTGTTGGGAAGGGAAGGAGGAAATGGCATGGGGAAGGGATATACCAGGCTCCTCAACTGTATATGTGTTGTTTGTTTCTTTTATTTTTATTCATTGATTATTCATTGATTTTGGAAAGAGAGAGGAAGGGAGAGAGAGAAAGAAACATTGATTTGTTGTTCCACTTATTTATGCGTTCATAGGTTGATTGTTTTATGTGCCCTGATTGGGGATCGAACTCACAACCTTGGTGTATCAGGATGATGCTCTAACCAACTGAGCTACTGGGCCAGTGTTGTTTGTTCCTTAACCTGGGGCAAGTTATATTATTCTCTACTTTTCTGAATATTTCATTTTTTTTTAATTTTGCCAACAAAAAGGGAGAGGGAGGTGAAATTGTACAGACTTGGGTTTAAATTCTGTCTCTAACAGTGGGAAAGGAGTTTAGGGAGTGCCTTAGTTTCTCCAAGCCTCTGTGTCTATAAGAGGATGTCATAATAATAAATACCCTGTATAAGTTGTAGTTGTAGAAGAATGCTCCATAAATTAGTTATTACAAAAAACTCTTAATGTTCCTTGTTACATAGTCTCCTAGAACTTTGTTTCTTTCCTTCAAAGTGCTTACCTTCCCTTGCAACGACACCCACATTAACGCCATTGCGTGACTGTGCATCATCCCCACTTCATAGCTTTGGGCTCTTCATTATATTCCCCAAGAGCCCAGCCCAGTTCCTGGCACATGCTAAGTGATCAAAAGATTTTTGTTAGTACAGTCTTTTTTTTATTTTGTATGGAATTTATTGGGGCGACATTGGCTAATACAATTATATAGGTTTCAGGTGTATAATTCGATAACGCTTCACTTTTATTACAGAATTATTGCATTGTATAGAAGTATTGCGTTATAGTGTGCTCACCACCGCAAGTCAAATCTCCTTTCATCACCATTTACCCCTTTTACCCTCTCCTACCTTCCCCCACCCCCTCTTTCCTTCTGGCAATCACCACATTCTTGTCTGTGTCTATGAGTTGTTTTTGGTTTTGTTTTTTTGTTTCCACCCACTCCCTTCACCTTTTTCACCCTGCCCTGCAACCCCCTTTCCTCTGACATCTGTCAGTCTGTTCGCTGTCTATGAATCTGTTTCTATTTTGTTTTGTTTGTTCATTTATTTTGTTCGTTAGATTCCATATATGTGTGAAATCATATGGTATTTGTCTTCCTCTGACTGGCTTATTTCACATAGCATAACACTCTCCAGGTGCATTTATACTGACACAAAGGTAAGATCTCCTTCTTTTTTATGGCCCAGTAGTATTCCATTGTGTAAATGTACCACAGCTCTTTCACCCACTCATCTACTGATGGACACTTGGGCTGTTTCCAAATTTTGACTATTGTAAATAACATTGCAATGAATACAGGGATGAATATATTCTTTCTAACTGGTGGTTCAGGTTTCTTCTGATACATTCCCAGAAGCGGAATCGCTGGGTCATAAGCCTGTTTCATTTTTAATTTTTTGATGTAACTCCATACTGCTTTCCACAGTGGCTGCACCAAACTGCTTTCCCACTGACAGTGCACAAGGGTTCCCCTTTCTCCACATCCTTGCCCACACTTTGTTAGTGTACTCTGAACAGTGATTACCTGTAGGAAATAAGGATGAGAAGCAAGGTGGGAAAGAAGGACTTCTATTTTGTTTTCTAAATTCCTCTACTGCTTGAACTTTTATCATAAACCTGTATTAGTGACAGAAGTGGTTTAATTTTTAATGAAAATGACAAATCAATGTATCTCAATTTCATCGCTTCTCAGGGGAAGGTAACGTTTTAATATAGGAAATTACATCAAAGGGGGTGGATGAAATAAAAGCAGCAGGAAAACAGCGTTCTGGGCGCTATGCTCTCCAGGGAAGCTTTGGGAGTGCAGGAAGCTGGTCTAACGGTTTGAGAACGGCCCAGAGATACCGTTAGGAGGCGCTCGAGACGCCGCACGAGGATTTCCCGCCCTCTCCGTTACATGCCCCACTAACCCCGGCGCGCGGGCGACCGAGGGTAACCTCCTCGTCCAGAGAAGGACAACCCCCTCCCGCCCCGACTCTCGCCTGCTCCTTCTCAGCCAATGGGAAGGCAGCGCACGAGCCAGCCGGACATTTGCCCTCACCGACTCCTCCCCTAAACAATTAGGTCCCAGTTGTACAATCACCTTGCCCAAGGCTTTAGACTTTACCAATCACAACTCTAGTTCCCTATTCCAGGCCCCGCCCTCCCTGGCAGCCCCTCGTTTATTCTCGGCCGGAGTCACCTTTGCATTACAAACGTTCCGCCCCGCCCTCTGCCTACCTTGCTGCGTTAGGCCCCGCCCCCTAGTAGGGCCAACCAATAATCGGGAGCGCCTGGAGCCACTGGGCGGGTCTGCAGCCAATGCGCACGCCGTGGGCGGGCTCCGGGCCGGAATTGGGGGTGAAGCTACAGCGTTGTGCCCACATTCGGGGCGCACGGAGTTCAGGGGGTCCTGGGGGGCACCCGGAGCTAAGATGGCGTCCGCTGCTGAGGGGCACGTGGGAACGGTGGCAGAGCTGGCATGGGTGCTGCGGTGGGGTTTCGAGGATCTGAGCCTTAACAAGTTGGCGACGTCTCTGGGCGCGTCAGAACAGGCGCTGCGGCTCATCATCTCCATCTTCCTGGGTAAGGACCCTCGTGCCTCCTTCCGCCTTTTCGCGGAGTCCGCAGGGAATGGGGACGTGACCTCCCCCTCTTCCCAGAGCCAGCCAGGAGGGCTTTGTGGGGTGCGGATGTGAATCCTAAAACACACCATCCAGCTATTGAAAGACAAGTCTTATCTCGAGTCTGGGAGTGCTGTGCCCTCTGAACCTCTTCACCTTTTCGCCTTCTCTTCCACCCCCGCTGTACCCTTCATTTGGCGCCACCACCCTCCTCGCAACATGCCGGGATCTACCCCAGTCCCTGACCTGTCCTTATTTGTCTCTCTTGAGTTCTGCTCTTTGGCCATGTGCACTGCTGTCTGTTACTAACACAGCGGTGGGCAAAAGTAGTGATTATGCGAAACAGTTGTTATTATTTATTAATTATTGTATTATTTTCCATACGACCAACTGTAAACCTACTTTCGTCCACCCCTGTATCAATCCTCACAGGTGCCCTTCTTATTGGATGAGCATATTAGGGAACATATTAGGGAGCATAGGCTCCCTAACTTAAGTATTTTAGCCCCGTGGGCCTCTGCAGTCCTATATTGAGTCTGTGTGCATTATCAGCTTTATTATACTTTCATCTCTTTTCTGTCCCATTTCTAATATTTTATTTTATTCTACCATAGGCTTTTTCCCTTCCTTTCTTTCTTTCTTAAGCACCCACCTGTCGTTTATACTGAAAATCGTTTTATACTGGGTTTGGGAAAGAGGACTGACAACCCGCTTATAAACTGTCATGCTACCCTAAGCGTTCATTACCTGTATGGTTCAAAGGATGTGGTATATGTGAATTTGTGTCACAACAAGCTGTGTTATAAATGGTTTATAGGCTTTTTACTGCCTCCTTCCTGCATTTTTTTTTTAATGTGGAAGCTGCTTAGAATCTGAGACCCTGGGCAAGGCACTTAACCTCTCTGGACCCCAGTTTTCTTAAATGAAATGAAATTTCTTTGAAAACAAGAATGCCTACCTGATAGGATTTCCGTAAAGTGCTGTAGGAATTCAAAGGTCAAGAACTGAGATATAACTATGTGAGTGGTTGGAAGATTTTATGAAGGCTATGGGACTTCAGGTAGGAGAGTAGGGGTGGGGAAGAATTAAGTGAACAGAACTGCGACAGAGCAGAGGCTGAGAGAACTGACCAGTATGAACTTTGGGATAAAGTTGGCCAGTTGTGAGCAGTTAAATACCCACAAGAACTTTGGAATTTATCCAGTTGTCGAGAGACACATTGACATACAATATCACCTAGAGTGTTAACTGGATCTAGATAATGGGAGGGGCATTAATTCATATTTAAATGACCGTTGCTTATATCATTGCCATTTGCCTGTTACATATCAAACCAAGATGATCTTCCTTTCCTCCAAGTAGAGGTTGCCTTTTCCCTCCCTTGTAGAATTGTAAAATGTTAGAGGTGGAAGGGACCTTAGGCTGTGTGACTTCCTTAGTATCACCCAGATCTAACCGAAATTTATCACCCCCCCCCCCCCATCTAGGGTTCTTTGCAACACACTAGCTTTCAACTTCCCACTCCTTCAACCTTGTTTCTGACCCACATATTTGCTGGGCTTGTGATTAACAATTACGAGTGTTTACATTAGTTAGGAAGCTCACTGTTGATTTCTCAACTATAAATTGAGAATGTAACACAAGTAGCAACAAATTATAAGGGGCAGCTTGTTGAATGGAGCCAGGGCTGGAATTAGGACTTCCACCTGTGCAGCACTAAGGGGTAACTGCGTGTACTGTCGGGGGGCATACCGCTGCCTGGGAAATTGCTTTCTGTATATCCTCCTCTCTTGGCCCCCTTGCCCGTCCTACCATTTCCCATATTTCCCCTTCCTAGCTCACACGTGCCACTGCCTTCAGGAACTCATGGTATTTCTCATTTTTAAATCAACTTAGGGCTTCATGTTGCCTCATATCAGGCATAGCTTTTCCACATGGATATGGGGGATTGTATTTTTTTAGGAATAGTTAAATACATACATGCAAACATACATTGATAACCCTGACATGTGCATGGAAGACAGAGTGCATTCTGGTTGTAAATCTATTTCATATTGTCATTTCTGTGTATTGTGATCTAGAAACCAACACCTTTCAGCAGTGGAGTTCCTGGTTCCTGAACCCCGCTCTCTTGGGGAACTGGGATACTGGAAGAAATCTTTACTATAGGTACCAAGAAGACCTGTAGACCCAAATTATTTCTGGTTCACTTCCTTCTACTTCAATATTAATTTGGGTTAAAAGTACCTAAACGCAGACGCCCTGAGAGAAGGGCTGAGTGTGTCAGACATTCACATTTTAAGGTGTAAATGGTTCATCGTCCTTAGCATCTTACTCCCCTGGATTCTGTGTGCTGTCCGGGGTGGGGGTGGGGTGGGGGGCTGCAGAACACTGAAGCACAAGCTTTCAAAGCGTTTTGACTGGGACTGGTGGTAAGAAATATGTTTCATATTATGACCCAGTGCATACATGTGTGTAGACATGTATTTTAAACAAAACTGTCAGGAAACACTACTTCTCCTTACTCTACGCAGTGTGTTTAGCTATTTTTCTATTTTATTTTTAGTATTGTTTATGACCCACTAATTGATTTCACGAACCATTAATGGGTTACAACTAGTAGCTTGAAAAATTCCGAGTTAGAGGCTGTAATTTTTAAAATTCAGTATTTGAAGAAAAGAGTAGGCTCATGAGGACTGCTGCATTGTGACTAACCAGAAGACTCTATTAAAGGCGGGGGGTGTCTTGTGTGTGATTGCAGGGAGTTTGGTGGACAATGAATTCTGCTGTGAGCCCTGATGCTGGCAAATGCTCCTGGAAAACATCTCTTCTCCAGCAACCTGGGTCTCTTCACTCCTTAGCATAATAACATAAATTGTTCCAAATAAAGTCAAGAAAATGTACCGACAGTGAGTGAAGCCCTGTGCTTGGCCCTGCAAAGGGCAAGGGCAGCGGCGGAGTGTGAGTAATAAAGCTATGCACTCCCAGGTATTCTGTAGTCTACTGGGGGTAGGGAATGGGTATGAGATAAGTACTCTAATAACCACAATAAAAAGCGGCTATCTGGGGGCCATAAGAGAATTACTAAGCGCTGTGTGATTTAAAAATAGGACCTTTAATGAACTTTGAGCTTTGAGTGAGATTTCAGCAGATCGAGATGATAAGGCAGAAGGAAGAGCGTGAGCAAGAGCAGTGAGGTCGCCATGTGTGGTGACACTTTCGAGGAGAGTTAACTAGTCCAGTTTGACTAACACAGGACTTTAGAGAAGGGGTGGAAAATAAGACTGGAAAGGTAGGTTATGGAGCCTTGAGAGCCAAGGTAATGAGTTTGTACTTAATTAAGAAGATGATAGGCCCTGGCTGGTGTAGCTCAGTGAATTGAGTGCGGGCTGGGAACCAGAGGGTCCCGGTTCGATTCCCGGTCAGGGCACATGCCTGGGTTGCAGGCCAGGTCCCCAGTGAGGGCCATGTGAGAGGCAACCATACATTGCTGTTTCTCTCCCTCTCTTTCTCCCTACCTTCCCCTCTCTCTGAAAATAAATAAAATCTTTAAAAAAAAAAAAAAAAAGAAGATGATAGGAAGCCATTGGAAATATTCGAAAGGGGAATAATGTGACCAAAGCTGTATTAGGAAGATAATATCATGAACGGTAATCTGAAGTGGACATAGACAAGAGGTAGGAAATCTAATGAGAGGGAACATAATCTAAGTTGTTACAATGGCTCGGAAGCAAGGCGGTTGCACCCAGAGGGGAAAGGAGGGCTCTCGTGTGAGGTATTTCTGGAATAGAGAATCAGCCTTGTCATCTCCCCACACCCAAGTCACCAAGTCCAATCAAAACTACCTCCACGTTGTGTCTCAAATATATCCCATTTTCTCTGTCACCACAGCCACTGACCTGTCACCAGAACCACCCAAGTAGCCCTCTGACTGGTCTCTAATGTTCTTGTCCCCTCCAGTCCATTCTCCAAACACGGCCAGAGCAGTCCGATGCTGTGCCTCTCCTGCTCGGAACCCTTCAGGGGCTTTCAGTCATGGCTCAGAAGCCCCTGCCCGCTGCTCCAACCTCATCTCAAGCAAGTTCACAACCTTTTAGCCCCGTGGCCTTTTTTTTTTTTCCCAGTTTCTCAGAAAAGACATTAAGCCCTTTCCTACCTCGGGGCCTTTGTACCTGCTCATCCCACTGCCTGGAATGCTCTTGTTCTTCACCTGACAGACCCCTTTTCATCTCTCAGGTCTCAATTCATATCGTCACGTCCTCAGAAAGTTCTTTCCTGACATACTCTATTTTAAAGTATGTTCCTTGTACTTCCTCATACTTACCAAAATTTCCTTACAAGTATCCATTCTAATTTGTAATTATGTATTTCTAGATGAGGACAGAAACAATGTAAGTTTTGTTTGCCACAGTATACCCGCAGTTTAACACGGTACCTGACTTATAGAAGAGCCATAATAAATACTTGTTGAAAAGTCAGCGTGTGAATGAATGACTTGGCAACTGATTAAAAGGAAGATAAAGAAGTAGTTTAAGCCCTGGCTGGTGTGGCTCAGTGGATTGTATGCCGGCCTGAGAACAGAAAGGATGCCAGTTCAATTCCCAGTCCGGGCACATGCCTGGGTTGCGGGCCAGGTCTCCAGTTAAACTCCAGGTATAACTAGGGGCGTGTAAGAGGCAATCAGTGGATATATCAATGTTTCTCTCCCTCTCTTTCTCCCTCCCTTCCCCTCTCTTTTTTTGAAAGATTTTATTTACTTACTTTTAGAGAGAAGGGAAGGGAGGGAGAGAAACATCAGTGTGTGGTTGCCTGTCACGTGGCCCCCAACCAGGGACCTGGCCCGCAACCCAGGCATGCGCCCTGACTGGGAATCGAACCAGCAACCTTTTGGTTCACAGGCCGGCACTCAATCTGCTGAGCCACACCAGCCAGGGCTCCCCTCTCTTTAAAAATAAATAAATAAAATCTTTTTTTTTAAGTAGTTTAAAAACAAAACAAAACTCTGCCCATCTGCCTGGGTAGGTAAAAAATGACAGTATCTTTCACAGATGCAGAGGGGTCAAGAGGAAAGTTAAATATTTTTCAGTTCCAGGTAATGATCTAGTTTTGGATTTACTTTAGGTTCCAAGGGCACCTCCATATGTCTTGAGAATTGTGAAGCCACCATAAGCTCAGGAAAGAAGTTGAGCTAAAGATACAGTTTTAGGAGTCCATATTGGTATCATAATTGAATCAGGGAGGGAATGAAATGCCATGGAAAAGCTTATAGGAGAGAATAGAAACTACTTCATGTTGGAGTATGTTGCTACCCCTTGTTGATAACAATAGCTGACATTCATTAAGGATTTGCTAGTGCCAGACATTGTTAGAAGTGCTCAATAATACCCCATCTAAACCTGTCACTTACCGATAATTACAGTACCAGTCTCTCTCCTGCCTAAGGTCACACCCATTTCTACCCAATTCTGGAGTCCTTGCTTTTTACCTACTGCCGTTTGGGAGGAGCATGTGGGGTGGAAAAGATAAATGCCCTCGATATCCTTTTATCGTTCTACTCTGTGTGGTTAAACCAAGATGTAATCAGCACATGAGATCCCTCTCAGCTTCCAAAGCTGGAGGTGGCCAACTAGAGCAGATGGCCACCCTGCTTAGTATGTATGTTCTCTAGCCTTGGCCGTGACTGTGGCTGGGCTGTTAGACTGATCAGAAAGTGTGCTTGGGAGTAAGGATTCATTCCTCAGAGGTTCAAATTGGCCTCACTGTGGTTAGCAACCTTTAAAATCAAAGGAGGTCCTGCAATTTAGATCCCTTTGAACCAAAGTCAGGTCTGGCCCTTCGGAACTAAATCCATCTTTTCAATGCAAAAAGCTTTCTTCAGGTAGCATTGCAATGGCATTATAAAGTATTTATTTTTAGAGAGAGGGGAACGGAGGGAGAAAGAGAGGGAGAGAAACCGATCGGTTGCCTCTAGTACTCACCCCAACTAGGGACTGAACCCACACCCTTTCACTTTGCGAGAGGACGCCCAGCCAATTGAGCCTCACCGATCAGGGCTGGGGATTATTTTTAAATATATTTTTCCAATTACTTATCTACACTCCAGTATCTTACATTGCACAAAATTTCGTGTTTTGAGTGCCAGTTTAACTTTAATGTCAAAAAGAATTTCTTTGCAGAAGCATGTGTGAATTAAGTCCCATGAGATTTATATGCATAAGCTAATTTAACAAAAATAATTACATACCCACTGACATTAAATCCGCCTGGGCGGCCAGGGGAACTCACTGGAGGTGTTCAGTCCAACAAACTTTAAACATGGGGTTTGATCTTTAAAAAGGAAAAAGCATTGCCCTGGCTGGCGTAGCTTGGTGGATTGAGCACGGGCTGCGAACTAAAGGGTCGCGGTTCGATTCCCAGTCAGGGCACATGCCTGGGTTGCATGCCAGGTCCCTGGTGGGGGCCACGTGAAGGGCAACCACACATGGATGTTTCTCTCCCTCTCTTCCTTCCCTTCTGTCTAAAAATAAATAAATAAAATCTTTAAAAAGGAAAAAGCATTTCAGCTGGACCTTAAAGAGTATGGAAGATTCTGGTCAGGTAGAGATAAAAAGGGGAGCTTTACAGCTACAAAGACTAGTGAACATATATGTGAGGATCAAGAAAAGTGAGACACATCTGAGGAACAGCAAGTAGTCCACTTTGGCTAGAACAATAAAGGAGCATAAAGGAGTAACAGGAAAAACTCAGGAGACCTTTGGTGGGGGGGTGAGGACAGGGTAAGGTGGCAGGCGGTGCATTACCTTTGGAGACCTGCAGCCTAGGCGCAAATTCAGGATTAAATATCACTGCCTGTTTCACCATAGGAAATTACTAAACTTCAGCTGTTCATTTCTTAATGTTCCCAAAGGCCAAACTTACTAAAATAATTGAGGTCAAGAATTAAATATAATTTTTAAATATCTTCATAACAAGCAGCAATATTTTGAAACAGAAAGCAAAATTTACGTGATTTTTTTTTAATAATATAGTCATCAAACGAATTTCTTATTTCTAAAGAACTGCATTCTTTGTGCAGGTATGTTCATTCTCCTCTGCCCTGGGAAAATTTGAGAAGCATTTCACTGCTATTGGGAAGCTGTGAGGACTACATGAGATAAACTCTGTAAACTATTAACCAGGCCTGACCCAATCTAATTTTAAATAATTGTTCTCTCCCTTCCGTCAATAAGTACTCATCTCCTTCCTTACCGAAGAGACTCAAAGTGTGGTTTTGGGACCAGCAGCATCAGCATCTGCTAGGAACTTGTTAGAAATTCAGATTCTCAAGTCTACCCCAGACCTAGTGAACGAGAAACTCTGAGGATGGGGCCCAGGGATCTGTTTTAACAAGACTTCCAGGTTATACCGATCACCCTGAAGTTAGAGGGTCACTGGTTTAGCACACAGTCACCCACCACAGAGCAACATGTCGGTCAACGCGGACTGCATACAGGATGGTAGTGATCTCACAAGATTATAATGGAGCTTGGAAATTCCTGATGGTGTGGTAGCCACCATAACATCACTCCCGTCTGTGTGGTGCTGGTGTGCACAGACCCCCTGCCCAGCCAGTCATAAAAGGTACAGGTGCAGTACATGATACTTGGTCACAGTAACACACAACTGTGTTACTGGTTTATGCATTTACTAAAAAAATTCTAGGAAAAAAAAGTTTTCTGTGGGGAGGAGGGAAGGGGAGAAAATGCAAACTGTAATTGAAGAATAATAAAGTAAAAAGAAAACAAAAGTTTTCTGTAAAACAGTATGTTGGGTAATACAGGCAGCCGCCTGATCCTCTTGTGTCTGCCGTGTTTCCCGTGTCTCCCGTTTCTCCTGTGCTCGATTCAAACCACGTGCTGTTCTGTGCCGTGGCGTGCCGTGCTGGGCTAGAGCCTGGGAGCGGCAAGCCTGTACCATCCAGGTTTGTGTAGGCGATGTTCGCCCAGTGACGAAACTGCACAATAATGTATTTTTCAGAACGTATCCCTGCCATGAACTGCCACATGACTATATTTCTGCAAGTATCTGTTCTAGAAAACTTTGTATCTGAATAGTACCTGAAACTTTCTGAAATGTCATTGTATCTTGTGATCTTTGGAAGAAACAAAATGCTCTCAGGTTATTTACAGCTTAGTTTTTCCCATTTGCTGACGTATATTGTTATTCTTCAAATAATATTATTAATCATATTAATATTATAAATTATTACATCATTATCATATTATTATCATAACTGTCATCATTACCTACATCACTTGTTTCACACTTTCTTTGTTAAGATTTTATTTATCTTTTATTTATTTATTTATTTTTTAAAGATTTTATTTATTTATTTTTAGAGAGAGGGGAAAGGAGGGAGAGAGGGAGAGAAACATCAGTGTGTGGTTGACTCTTGCTTGCCCGGCCCCTACTGGGGACCTGGCCTGCAACCCAGGCATGTGCCCTGAGTGGGAATCGAACCGGCGACCCTTTGGTGCACAGGCCAAATCACTCAATCCACTGAGCCACACCAGCCAAGGGCTATTTATTTATTTTTAGAGAAGGAGAAAGGGAGGGAAAGCAACATTGATCAGTTGCCTCTAGTACACGCCCCAACCAGGGACCAAACCCACACCCTGGCCCATGCCCTGACCAGGGATCAGATGACAGCCTTTCACTTTGCGGGACAACACCCAGTTGAGCCACACCAGTCAGGACAAAAATGCTTCTACATTTAATCTTCTCATCAAAAGTGTGAAACAAGCCCTGACTGGTGTGGCTGTGTCGGTTGGGCATAGTCCCACAAGGTGAGAGGTTGCAGGTTTGACCCCTGGTGAGGGCCCAAGTCTGGGTTGCGGATTCAGTCCCCAGTCGGATGCATACTAGAGACAAAGAACTGATGTTTCTCTGATCACATCGATGTTTCTCTGATCACATCGATGTTTCTCTCCCTCTCTTTCTCCTTCCCTTTCCCTCTCTCTAAAAATGAATAAAATATTGAAAATGACCAATTTAAAAAATAGAGGCATTTTTTTTCATAAGGTTGCTAGACAAGTAGCTCCATCTTTTCTTTTCTGTCCCGTGTCAATCACCTTGAGCAATATAGAATTCTCCTAATTGATCATCACACATTTCTTAATACAATTAATAAACTGAGACTAGTAGCTTTAACAAAATCAGGTGTCATTGTTAGGGCTGCCAGGGAGAGCTGTTCTAAGCAAACTGTCCTCGTGGAGTTTTCAGGTATGGTTGTGTGTGTGTGTGGACATTTTCCCAGCAGTTGCTGAAGTCAAGGGCCAAGAGACTCAGCGGCCCACTTGGAGTTCTCTTGGTGAAGCAGTGATAGTTTCCTAGACAACTTCAAAACCTATCTACAATTTGTGTGACCTAAAAGGTCTTGTATGCATCTTTATTTCTCCCTGTTTTCAAAATGAGAAGGTTGGGGTGCAAGCTAGACACTGTAAATAAGGATAAATAACTGCTGGATAAGAGTTTCCCTGTGGCCTAAAATGGACTGGTTTCAAATCTCTACCCAAGCAGTGGTTATGAAGGTAAGAGAGATTCATGAAACTGGACACCTTGAATGAAAGAGTCTATCTAAGAACCGTGCACCACAGTAGTTAGCAGTAGAGGCTTCTGGTAGACATGTCATTGCATTGCGACATGGGAACAGTTTGTCAGACAGTAGGTAAAAGATCAAGCCAAAAATAATCAAACCCTGGTTTTGCTCTTGACTCACATGAAGTCATCTAGTAAACTATTAAAATGCCACATAGGCTGAGTTTTAAAATAAAAAGCTTTTGTCAATTAAAGTTGCATTCAGTACAAGTATTCATGTTGCTATGGCATTTTCATAAGAAAAGTATACATGGTCATATCTGCTACATAACATTATTAATGTAAGGTAGTAATTTTGCAGGCAATTAGGAATTCACTATAAAAATTTGAGGATTTATGTGCATATATTGTATGAAGAACTGAAGTCCCAGGAGGCTGAAGATTTAATCGCTATATGTGTGTGTGTGTGTGTGTGTGTGTGTGTACAAGCACTCTAGTGAGAAGTGGTGTCCGTGTAGACATGGGAGATGGCTTAGAGCCCTCGAGGTTTTCAGTTTCTGCTGTGGTAGCAATTCTAAACTCATGGACTTGGAACCCACTCTGGATTACTGTCCATAAATATAAAACTTCTCTTTGCAAGCCAGCAAGGAAAGGCCAGCTGGCAGAGTGCACTGCAAGGCCCCCAGGGCGCACGCCCCAGACGGAAGGGGAAAGGACCCACTGTAATTGGACTACAAATATGCTGGGGCCCAGGCTAAAAATACCGAACCACAGTGGCTACTAGAAATCCTACTTCTTTAGCTAAAGAGTAATCTGACTCCACTTAATTTTTCGTTGGCCCTTCTGAAAGACTAGACAACAAAAAAAAGCAAAGCATAGGAACTCCTAGATAGCATGCATCCCTATTACTTACACCAAGAGCCGAACAGTGATTATGGGAACCCAGGTGATCATCTCACCAGAAGCTCCAAGTTTCTCCAAGTCTTACCCTCTGGTTTTGTATTTTAAAGTACTCATATTTTATTCTAAAATACATAATTTTAAAAACATTTTTGAAGATTCTTCTCAAGTCTTAAGGTAATATTGAGATGCTAATAGAGAAAGTAGTATATTATTTCCAGCTGGGATAGTCAGGAATAAATTGGACTTCATCAAAATTAAAAACTTTTATGCAACAAAGGATACTATCAAGGAAGGGAAAGGATAACCCTCAGAATGAAAAAATATTTTCAAATCATATATCTAATAAGGGTCTAGGGTCCAGACTATATCAAGAATTTTTATAACTCAATGTAAAAAGACAAATGGCCCAATTTTAAAATGGGCAAAAGATATAAATGGACATTTTTCTGAAGAAGACATACAAATGCCAATGAGCACATGGAAAGATGCAGATAAACAAGCATTGGTAAGGATGTGGAGAAACTGGAACCCTCGTGCATTGCTGGTGGGAACATAAAATGGTGCAGCCACTGTGAAAACAGCTTGGCAGTTTCTCAAAATTATGCAGTTAATAGTATCACCCAGCAAGTCCACTCCCGGTCATATAGTATATTTAAACGAATCGAAAGCATATGCTCACCACAAAAACTTGCACATAGATGTTCCTAGCATTATTGTATTAGCTAAAAAGTGGAAACCAATTGTCCCCCAACTGGTGAATGAATAAACAAAATGTTATATTCATACTGTGGAATATTATGCAGCCATAAAAAGGAATGAAGTACTGGTACATGCTACAACATGAATGAACTTTGAAAACATTATGCAAAGTGAAAGAAGCCAGACACAAATGTCTACATATTGTATAATTCCATTTACATGAAATGCCCCGAATAAGTAAATCCAGAAAGTAGATTGATGGTTGCCAGGGAGTGAGAGGGGAGTTGAATTGGGAGTGGGCTGCTAAGAGGTACAGGGTTTCTTATTAGGGTAATGGGAATGTTCTGATACTAGATAGTGTGGATGGTTGCACAGCGCTGTGAGTATATTAAAATCCACAGAACTGTACAGTTAAAGAATAAAGGGGGACTACATATGATCGCAGAGGTAGAGAGGAAGAGAGAACCGACAATTTGAGGACGTGATGCTATTATCTTTTCTCCTCTTAGAATCTTAACTGGATAAGAACGAGTTTATTGTTTTATTTGCCAAAATACCTGCTAAGAAAAAGAGGTTGTACCTGCCTTGTTGGTATGTACAAAGATTAAATGTGACAACTCTAAAGAAAGAAGTTATCAGGACAAGTATTTGGGGGGGTTGGGGAAGGAGCAGCTAATTAGCCACTTGGCTGTGCGACAGAGCAACCCTCAGACAGATCGAGTCACGGCAGGATCCCAGAACCAGTTTTCCACTGGGAGTTCCGAGAGTAACAGAATTTTCTGGCATATGCCTAAGTTTTGTTGTAGTGGTTGATTATTTTTTAAAATAATCAGGATTTGTAGGACCTGAGGTTTATATAATCTTGGGGACCTTCTTTAGGAAAAAAATTAAAAATACCTTACAAGTCTTAGAAAAAATATGTCAGTGTGAACATGTTGCTCTCTCCCACCTCTACCCCTCATCCCTGCCCCTGTGACCTTAAAAGGGCCCTGTGTAAATAAAGGGCACCCAGTACTCAGCTTCCTAGAAGTACTGGGTGCAACTCACAGCCCTTTATTTTTGTTTTGTTTTGTTTTTTAAGATTTTATTTCTTTTTAGAGAGAGGGTGAGGGAAAGAGAGGGAGAGAAACATCAGTGTGTGGTTGCCTCTTGTACACCAGTTGGGGAACTGGGGACTGGCCCGCAACCCAGGCATGTGCCCTGACTAGGAATCAAACCAGTGACTCTTTGGTTAACAGGCTGGCACTCAATCCACTGAGCTTTATTTTGGAAGTTGCTATAGGCTTAATTTAGCTAAATCAGATTGAGGTGGGCAAAGGCCAAAATTCCCCAGCCCTAGATTAGAGACTTGAGCCTGGGACTTTATATTTTAAAACCAGGTAAAAGAATACTCAGATTTTAAGAAATCAGGTATAGAAGGGCTGATGTAAAATATTTGCCCACATATGGAATAAAATTTTTTTAAGATTTTATTTATTTATTTTTAGAGAGAGGAGAAGGGAGGGAGAAAGAGAGGGAGAGAAACAGCAATGTATGGTTGCTTCTCACATGGCCCTCACTGGGGACCTGACCTGCAACCCAGGCATGGTTCCCAGCCCGCGCTCAATCCACTGAGCTACACCAGCTGGGCTGGAATAAATATTTTTAAAATGACCTAAAAGAAGTACATGTATGATGCTTTTACAATATTTTCTCTTTGAATATGTGCAACAGCCTGTGAGGTGGCTGGTATTGTCCCTGTGTCACTGATGAAGAAATTGAGGTACAGAGAATCTAAGTAATTTGCCCAAGCTGCAGAACTGAATTTCTGTTTTTTTATTTTTAAAGGTTTCTTTTAAAAATTCTCACCCAAGGATGTTTATTGATTTTTAGAGAGAGAAAAAGCAGTGGGGGGTCAGGGGGCGGGCGTCGGTGTAAGTGATAAACATCGTTCAGTTGCCTCTGTTATATACCCCAACTGGGCATTGAACCTGCAAGGTGTGTGCCCTGACTGGGAGTCAAACCTGCAACCTTTTGGTGTACAGGATGACATTCCAACCAACTGACCCATCTGGCCAGGGTTGAATTTCTAAACTACGTTACTCTTGATCTGAGTCCAGGGATGTTCTACAGGCCTACCTTGGAGATACTGCCAATTCAGTTCCAGACCACCGCAATAAAGCAAGTTATAATCTTTTTGCTGGTGGAGGGTCTTTCTTTCAGTTTATTAAAAAAAACACAACAGCCCTGGCTGGTGTGGCTCAATAGATTGAGCGCCAGCCTGCAAACCAAAGGGTCGCTGGTTCGATTCTCAGTCAGGGCATGTGCCTGGGTTGCAGGTAAAGTCCTCAGTAGGGGGCACACTAGAGGCAACCACACACTGATGTTTCTCTCCCTCTCGTTCTCCTTCCCTCCCCTCTGTCTAAAAATAAAAATAAATAAAATCTTAAAAAAAAAAAAAACACCTATGAAGTGCAGTAAAGCAAAGTGCAATAAAATGGGGTCTCCTGTACTCCATCAGATAGTCTAGCTAGAAGCTGCCACCATGTGGTTTACTAACTTAAAAAGAATTAAAATGTGATAAAATGCATTGTATATAGGCAACAAGGGTGTTATTTTATACCCAGTAAAGGCATTTTAGTGTCTTAAAGCACCTCAATCTGGACATCTCATGTCCCTGTTCCAGTAAAATGAAGACATACCAGTCATTAGTCACTAGCTTTAACATTCTTTCAGTCTACAAATGTTTGTAGGATTTTATCTAAGGTAACAAGATAACTATGTGACCATTTGAACAAACTCTAGTAATATAAAAAATACTGTAATCCAGTATTCAAACTTAAGGATAATATCGACACCCCTGTTGCCATCTCATCAGACCCGAAAGGTTCCCGTGAGCACACCACTGATGGGTGACACTTTCCTGGACTTCCTGTGGCCTGACACTAAAGGGGATTGGCGGCATCAAAGTCAGTCCTTTGTTGTGTCTTAACTTTTCCGCTTTGGCCACAGGTTTCACTAGTTGACAAGTGTATGTATCAGTCACTAGCACTAAGCTTAAGAAGGCCTTGCTTATTAAGAGCACTTGGCTGAAATGGAGCAAAGAATTTTATTTTAGTTGATTTGAGAGAGAGTAAAATATCAACTGGTTGTTCCACTTATTTATGCATTTATTGGTGTTTCTTGTATATGCCCTGACCGGGGATCAAACCCACAACCTTGGTGTATCAGGACGATGTTCTAACCGACTGAGCTACCTGGCCAGAGCAAAGAATTACTTTTGGTAGGACTGTGGGGTAGTTTAAGTTCAGGTTGTTTGGTTGGGTTAAATGACTAAAAACTAATATTCAGAACATTCATAACCCTTTCTCACAAGTAACATCCACTAGTTTACCTTTAAAATATCCCCTCTGTTCTTTTATTCTCGGGTCATTTTATTTTTTTTATTTATTTTTAGAGAGAGGGCGGGAGAGAAACATGGATGTGCAATTGGTTGTCTCTCCCACACCCCCAACTAGGGGACCTGGCCTGCAACCCATGCATGTGCCCTGACTGGGAATCGAACCTGTGACCCTTTGGTTTACAGGACAACACCCAACCACTGAGCCACACCAGCCAGGGCTGTTCTCAGGTCATTTTGATCACTTGTTTCAGTTTCCCTGAATCTTATACCACAATTGCCAAAATGTTCAAGATACTCAGCTAGAGTTAACTTTCAGAAATGAACTGCTATATTCTTACTACACAGTAGGAGGTTAGAGATGTGGTATCCCCAAGGATTAGATTAACAAAGAAAGTATGGGAAAGCAGCTGTATACAACATTAAAGTGAAGTCTTTAAATGCTTTTAGATAGGAAGATAAGCAAATATAAACATGGGTGTGCATGTGTCTATACACGGGTGCTGGAGTACAGGTGGTTATTGAGAAATCAAAAGAAGAATACAGCTGTAGTTTTAAAAGCACATAGGTAGTTATTACTGATTCACTTACCGGTACCTGCCAAGTGCTAAGGCATGTGGCAAGAATATCAGAGTAGAAATCAAGTGATGTGGATTCTAATTTAAACTGTGCTCTATTAGCCTTGGGTATACTAGTTATCCCCTTTGGCCTTAGTTTCTTATCTGTCTAATGAAGGAAGGGTTTGGAGTCAGTGATTTCTACGGTTTCTTCAGTTCTAAGAATCTGTATATCCAGTGGATAACCATTCAGCACATGACTCAGCTCTAGCTAGAGAGGATTGTCAGAATGTGGAAGGTGTATTGCCTGTTAAGTGCCTAGTCAGTTCCTTACCACTTAAATAGTGTCAAGCAGGGCCTATTTGTCTTTGTCTTCCTTTTCTCTGTATAGGTCTGTAGCACAAGGAATTTTCACCTCGGTGAAAGAAAAAAATTGAGTGGCAGATCTTCGAAGCAGAAATAAAAAGTTAAAATTATCATGTGAAAATATTTGATAAAAATAAACTACAAATAATCCATGTTCAAAAGCAGTCCTATTTTACATCCTAGCCTGTGATTCTTGGGGAATTTTTAACTGAAATTTGATAAAAGAGCAGACAGATCCTGAATGTGGCCTTCTAATATTGCCCAAAACAAAATACCCATAATCTATGGTAACATTCCATAGTCTACAAAAATCACAACCTCCAGATGAGGCTCTTTTAACCAGAAATTCCATAGTGGCTTTAATCTTATCAGTAAATGATCCTTACGAGCAGTGAGCAGCCTCCCCTTGAGAGTCTGTGTCCTCAATCCTTGATGTCCATCTGTAAGCAAAAACTTTGAGTTTGCCATGAGTTTCAGTTGCTCTGAGGAGCCCACTGACCATCTAAACCAGATCTCACAGGACGTGAAGGTGAGGTTCAGGGAGGAGACCTGGGCCACATTGCTGAAGGCTAAGAAAGAGATGGGTAGACAAGAAATAGAGGTGGTGGGTTAGGCCAAGATTCTAGGACACTGACTGCAAAAGGACAAAGTGGAAATGAACAGCAGCTACAAGCAGCAGCGAAGGGACACCGTGGGAAGGGAGGGCAGCGCGGGGGGCCTGTGCAGTGTCGCAGGCAGAGGGGGTGATGTGCGAAGGGGCTAAGTCACGGACTCGGAGGTGAGACCGTGGGTTAGAGTCCAGCTTCATCAATTGCTAGCTGATCAGCACAGGTTAGATAACTACTTTGATTTTTCTGCTTACTCATCAAATAAAGACAATAATATTACTTACCTCATATAGTGGTTATGAAGATTAAATGGAATAATGTGTAAACTGCGGAATTCTCTATGCATGACACTAAGTGTTCGATAAAGGTTAGTTTCTGGTATTGATGATAATAGTTATTATTGAGAAGAAAAGAATGAGTAAATTAGCAAGAAAGATCATGAAGGAAGTTCCCAAATATGACTGGTATGGGTAGAATTCAGAGGGTTGGGACCAAAGGCAAGGAGGAGGTGTTTAAAAACAAGGGAGGGACCTCTTCCTTTGAATCTGGAGGAAAGGATAGAAATACGGATTTCGAGCAGAGCTTCTTGAGTTTTCTCATGAACAGTTCCCTCAAGTTCACGGTAGGAGACTAAATAAATGTATACTCTCAGGGGCTCCGGGGTATACTTCACAGCATAAAGTAGCTGTGAAAAGACAAAGTCTTGAAGTCTCCTGTTGTGTCTTTAAAATGCAGGGCAACTTGCATTCCATTTTGTATCATTTGTTTTAATATGATAAGTTCCTTACCAGTTAAGTTACTTAAATTTTTTCCTGCAAAACATCTAATAAAGTGGATGTGCCGCATTTGATCTTGCAGCTTCCATCAGCTGCCCCAGTTTGAGCAGCTCATACTTGATACATGTAAATCAACAGTGATGTTTTAAATCAAAAGTCCGAGCTTTCTGCCATGTTCCTATGTAATGCTAACTTCTGAAGAAAGAATGAGTAATGTTCCACAGCTGAGGAATTGGCCACTTAGTTTTCGATAACTTTTGCATAGAGAGTTGTCTCTGGTTGATTGATTCTCTGAGGTCGGGCTGTGTGTTCCCTCAAGTCCCCCATCTCATTCCACTTCTCCCACACTGCCGTTCCACCGAGAGATGGCCCACCTTGCCCGTCCACTGAGGATTTTTAGGGTCTTCCTGTCATCGTCATCATCAGCCTTTCCTATTTCTGTGCCAGCCTCCACGCCTTGCCCTCCAGTCTCAGGGAGAGCCAGGTTTTCTTCCCCTAAGGGAATGCCTTCTTCCCACAGCACAAATGCTGTCCTTTTCCACTCTACTGTTTTTCTTTCATAAAACACATATGGGTAGAACTTCTAGAGATTTTTCACTTCACTCATTGGCCACACTCTCTGGCCAAAAGTTTCTGCCAAACTTCCTGAACGGATAGTTTTCATATCCAGCCTACAATTTCCTCTTTACCCACCACTCCCTTGTGCTGCCCTCCACCTTCTGTCTCCATGCTCCTCATGCTATGCTGTTTCCGATTACCGATGACTTCAGGTCAAAGCTCAGTGTTGCTGTCCTCTTCCTCGCCCTTAGCTTTTGTAACATTCAGTGTTTTTAAACTCCTTTCCTACTGAAATCACCTTCTCGTTTCTCACATGTATACTATCCCGATTTACCTTCCTGTTGGTTTTTTTTTTCTTTTATCTCAGTTTCTTTTTCTTATACTTCCTTAACCACAGGCATTTTTCCAAGACTCAGCCTTGGCCTGCCCTTTTGCGGTCTGTCCCAATGCGAGCTTATCTTTTTTCCTGGCTCCAGCTATCACAAGCAACCCCACCACAAGTGCCAGCTTTCTCCTCCAGCCATTGTGCCTCTGCAGAGGCACCAGCTTCTTTCTAACCTCTGAGACGTGGAACCTTGAGGTCAGTAGTCTTCACATTGGGGTCCATGTACCCTGGTGGGGGGGGGGGTACACAGAATTTCTAGGAGATAATGGATGAGGGAATCAGTTTCAAGATTTTCAACTTCTAGATGTACTTCTTTCTAAAATTGATATGCCTGGAACTGTCTGGTTCTTTCCCAGTTCTCTTATAGCCACCCTTCACCAGCCAAAAAATGGAAGAAGGCATCGTGGGTTCTTCCAGGGTGTGAAAATTCCACAGGACACCAAAAAAGTAAAGCAAAGAGGAACAGCCCCTTATTTTATTCAGGCAACAAACTCATGGCAACTCTCTGCTTATCTATCCATCGTAAAAGTAGAATTCGGAAGATGGTCGTCATGAGGGAGAAGTAGTAATATATTTATTTGAGTTTAAAAATGAAGTTGGCCCTGGCCAGGGTGGCTCACTTGGTTGGAGCGTCGTCCCATTGCCAAAATGTTGTAGGTTCGATTCCTGGTCAGGGTACGTACAAGAAGGTAACCCATCAATGTTTCCCTCTTTCCTTTCCTCTCTCTCTAAAAGCAATGAAAAAACATCCTTGAGTGATGATTTAAAAAACAAAAATAAAGTTAGACTTTCTTTGATCAGGCTGGTTGGTTTGCCATTTGGGTGACATGGCAGACATTTTCAGTATGTACTTAAAACACGTCTTCAATGTACATAACAAAAGCACACACCATTTGCTGTTGTTATAATTATAAATGTTAGGTGGCAATTTAACCATGTGAGAGGGGATTGTATGGTTTTCCAGAATCCTTTTAGGGGCTATTTCAGCAAAAAAAAAAAAAAAAAAGGCAGTTTGAAAACCATCACAGTGGCTTAACCATCTTTACTTCAGCCTTTCCCATCATCCCCACATCCAGTCAGTCCTGCTGAATTTTTTCCCGTTGTATCAGTTTCAGACTCTGCCTGTTTTCCCAAACCTGCCCGTTCATTTGTTACTGTTTCACACCTGGGGGGGAAATCGTCTCAAGGTGACTGTTCTACGCTTTTTCCTGCCCCCGTTTCTCCTACTATATTATCCCCGCCCTTGGAATGAAATGCCCTTTCCTTCCTTCTGTCTTTGCTGTTTGTCCTAAATGCTGTGGTCATTACTGATTTCTGTCCTCTCCAACCACTCCAATCTTGGCTATTCCATGCAGTTAGCACTTATAGAACATCACTGTTTGACATTCTTCTCTATCTAAAAAGCTCCTTAAGAGTTAAAAAGCATCCCTTACAATTTCTAACATGTCCCCCATTTTGCCTAATGCAGTGCTGACCACATAATGGATGCTTAATAAATATTTTATTGACTGGCTAGAATACTCATTTATTAATTCTTTCACCCATTCAACAAATAGTTTTGAGACCTTTTTTATACCAAAAACTGTACTAGGCACTAGGGTACAGTAAGAGGAAAAAGAGACAAAAGCCCCTGCTTTCAAAGACTGATAAATAAGTGAAATATATAGTATGTGAAAGAGTAATAAGTGTTGCGAGGAAAGTATAGCAGGGAAAAAAAAAAAAAACAGGAAGTGGGACCGGATGTGGAGAACATGTGCAGTTTTAGATAGGATGGCCAGGGAAGGCCTCGCTGATAGGGCGACTTTTCAGTCAAGATCTACAGTGGGAGAGGCTGTAAGGAGGGACTTGAGTGTATCTGTGGAAAGAGCATTCCAGGTAAGGAACCTGTTCTGTGAAAGCTACGAGGCTGGATCTGCTTGATGTTCCAGGAAGGGACAGCTTTGTGGCAGGGGTGGAGCAGAGACTAAGAGATGAGTCAGAGAATGGTGGGGTGGGGAAGAGGTGAACAGGTCTATAGGTTCTGGTCAGGCTTTAGCTTTTGTTGAGTGAGACTGAAGGCCACTTGAGGGTTTCGAGCAGAGGAATGAGCAGATCGGACTTATGTTACAATAGATCCCCCCAGATACAGCGTTAAGGATAGACTCAGGGGAGGCAAGAGCAGAGGCAGGGAGCTCAGTCAGGAAGCGTCTCTAATAATTCAGGCCAGAGACGGTATTAACTTGGGCACATGGGAAGAAGTGGTCAGATTCTGGGTTTATTTTGAAGGTAGAACAAACAGGATTTGCTTACTGATTGGGTTGAGAGTAGAGGGAAGGGAGGTCAAGAATGATGGCAAGGTTGCAGGGTTTCAGCCCAGAGTGAACAGAAGGGTAAGTTGCTGTTTGCTGAAATGGGGAAGGCTAAGGCAGGGGCAGTTTTAGTGAGGGGCATATGTCAGCAGTTCAGTTTGAGACTTGTTAAAGTTGAGATATCCATTAGGCATGTACCTGCCCAAGGAATCAAGTAGGCTATACAAGTGTGGAATTCAGGGAAAGTTTTAAGCTAGAGATGAAAATTTGGGAGACATCAGCAAACAGATGGTATATATTTAAAGCCATGTGACTGGATAAGATCACTGGGTACTTCACTGTTAAAGCATAGGCGAAGCAATCTCAAATTTATTGAGCATCTAATATGTACTAGGCTTAATATACAAATCCTAAGCTAGATTTTT
>PVJI01019010.1:0-32009 GCA_004026765.1 Micronycteris hirsuta
AAGGATGCCGACGTCATTGGGCTTGGCCCCTTGAAACTTGCAGTAATGCTACGCATAGATTTACTCTATTCCTTACCAACTGACTTACTCCTAAGAGTACTGACAAAGTTCTAGTACAGTGAAAATGAGAAAGAAGGATGGCACACCAAAGCAGAGATCAGCATTCTTTTTTTAAAAGAGTCAAAGGAAGGCAAAGGTAGCACATAACATTTTAACATTTTAGTAACGATACTGGGTCCACCTCCTCAACTTCATTGACTGCTGGAAACTCTTAGGGATCTTTTAGTTACTAAATGTATTATTTAGTTTGTAAAAGACAAGCAAATTGACATATATCTAGGAGTTCTGGCTTCTGTATTCCTTGCTATTTTGTTTTGACTTCGAAGCAAAGTTATTTTTAATCTAAGATGTAGTAGATGCTGCTGGAAATGGTCCCCACTGCAGGAAGGAAGTGGTGTTATCACCCGACATGCAGTCTCACATTACTGGGGATCTCACCTGGGGTCGAGTGGGATGGAACCCTGGCAGTCACAGACTTGCTAACACTTGAGAGGTATGGCACCAGCAGTAATTATAAGGGCCGTGGAGTTGGTAGGCTCAGCCTAACAAACCACTAATTCAATACTATGCAACCCAGAAGGCCTCTCTCATGGCACTTAAGGGGACCCTCCACTGCTGAAGGCTCAAGAGGCAGATGGGGCTGAACATCAGGCTCTGGACCTGACGGGGAGAGCCAGACCACAGGAGGGCTAACATGCAGCCCTGCCCGCTCCCGCGTGCTCGAGCCAGGGCCGCGATGGGGAACAAAGAGGACCCTCAAACTCGCGACGGGGCGTCTCGATGGAAGGATTTGGAAACTCCAAGTCTTCGAAATCTCCTGAACTCTCAGGGCCGTCAGAAGTGGGTTCTTATTCCTTGCCTAAAAAAAATATGACAAAGGCGTCCCTTGAGGTAGTTGTCTTGTAAGACGATAACGTTCCTTCCTCAAGACCCATTTCTACCTCCCTGACAATATCCAGTCCAAAACTAGGATCAACTCCAAAAACTGCCCAACTAGTAAAATACTGTGGTAAGGATTCAAAGAAAACATATATGTGTTTTAGTTTTATATTGTTGCTGTAACAAGTGAGCACAAATTTGTGAACATAGCCCTGGCTGGTGTAGCTCAGTGGATTGAGTGCAGGCTGCGAACCAAAGGGTCGCAGGTTTGATTCCCAGTCAGGGCACATGCCTGGGTTGTAGGCCAGGTCCCCAGTGGGGGCCACATGAGAGACAACCACACATTGATGTTTCTCTCCCTCTCTTTCTCCCTCCATTCCCTTCTGTCTAAAAAATAAAATAAATAAAAAGGCCCTGGCTGGTGTAGCTCAGTGGATTGAGCTCGGGCTGGGAACCAGGTGGTCCCGGTTTGATTCCCAGTCAGGGCACATGCCTGGGATGCGGGCCAGGTCCCCGTGAGGGCCATGTGAGAGGCAACCACACATTGCTGTTTCTCTCCCTCTCTTTCTCCCTCCCTTCCCTTCTCTCTAAAAATAAATTTAAAAAAATAATAAAATAAAATAAATAAAATCTTCAAAAAAATTTGTGAGCATAAATGTCGCAAATTTGTTATTTCACGTGTTTGTACATCAGAAGTCTGACACAGTCTCACAGGATTAAAGTCAGGTGTTGCGGGTTGCATTCCTTTCTGGAGGCTCTGAGGTAGAATCCACTCCCTTGCTGATTCTAGCTTTGAGGACACCCCCCCCCACACACACACACATACACACCACACCTTGACTCACGGCACCTTCTTCCATCGTCAAAGTCCACCGGGGCAGGTTGGGTCTTTCTCCCATCACAGCTGTCTGATCTATTCTTGGGCTTTTCTCCTTTCACATATAAGAACCCTTACATTGGGCCCAGCAAGAAAATCTAGGACAATCTCCCTCTTTTAAGGTTAGCTGATCAGCAATCCTAATTCCCTCAGAGACCCTAATTCCCATTTGCCATATAATGTAGCAAATTCACAGGGCATAGGTCCCAGGAATTAGGATGAAGACATTTTTGGGAGGTCATTATTTTCCCAGCTATTACAATACATAAAGATGCTCTCAAATGCTCAATAAATGTTTATTATTTTTCTCTGCTTCTATCCTTGGGCTTCTGCTTGCAGGTGGGAAAAACCACAACCTGTGAACCAGAGGCATCTTCAACCTAGCGTTCTCCCCTGTCCTCAGGAACAATCTTTTTTTCTATTTCTTTCTCTGATGTCCCCCAAACACTATTTTCCTCCAGCCCTTTCCCAGTCCCTATGACCTCAGTATTGCAGCCAGCTCCGTTGCCTACTTGGAACTGAAAACTAAAACCATCTGGATTGACCTACACTGGCCTCTGGTGCTTCCACCTACAAATTCACCTGCCATGGCTCCCAACCTTGCATCTTTCCCTGCTGTCTTGGAGTCCGCCCCTCACGCAGGGTCAGCTCCTCCGCCTGTACACTTGGCCTCCCATCAGCTTGAGGACATCGCTCCCATTCTTGCTTCTCTCCACTTCCTCTCTGCCTTTTACTGCTGACCGTGACTTGAGTTGCTGTCTGTAGCCTCTTGCGTCCACAGCAGGCTTCCATGGCACTGTCCTCTCCTGGTTCTGTTGGTTCCTGTCCCATCACGTCCTGGTCCCCTTCACAGTCTCTTTCTCCATCCGACTGTTTGTCTGTGGGGCCTCCCAGGTCTTGACCCCCGCTGCTGTCATTTCACTGCCATCCTTTCTCCACCTGACATATGGCTCACTTCACTCATCTTTCCAAGCCTCGGCCCCTTCAGGAAGACTTCTTTTGCTCCCGCCCTCATGCCTTTCCTCTGAGTTTCCACAGTACTCGTGAGTGCCTGTATCTTAGTATTTATGTGATATTATAGTGAATTTATATCTTTGGTATTCTGTCTTATTAAAATACAAGCTCCACATGAATACAGATAAGATTTTAGTCATCTTTCTCTCTCTCATACCAACTACAGAGTCTGGCACACAGTTAACTTGACAGAGGTTTGGTGAGCCTTTTGACTCTAAAATAGAAAAACCATGCAAAATTTACAGAGTCCAGCACCTAATCTTTCTTGTCCACTAGATCCACCTTCTCCTGAAAATTATATATGTTCTATTATGTAGAGGATTTTCTAGAGAGTGAAATAACATTTTCTAACAAATGTTACTAGTATCATTCTACTCTGCATAGACAGACAACAAAGCAAAATAAACTTTTTTAGGCCTATTAATATATAATCATAGACGATTTGCTGTCAAGTAACTTTTCAAATACTGGTTCCAATTTCTGTATCCAAAACACTTCCATTGCTCAACACCTTTTGGAACCCCATTTATGGAAATGTTCCCATATTTGTGCCGTGCTTATGTGACTCTGAATGTCCATAGTATGGCTTTTTGTGATGCATGGCTGATTAAAAGCTCTGGAAGTTCAGAAAAAAGATCAGGTTTGCACAATATGTAAGTGTAGCCTCCACTAAAATAAAGGTCCTTTCAATGACAATGAAAGTTGGTAGCTTAGTTCATAAATTTCCTATTCATGTCAGAAAATGATGGAAGAGTAGATAGCTTTTTTTTCTGACTCTCTTCTTAGCTTTGTCGTAAAATTATCATGGTCTCCTGTGATGACTGCTTTGTTGCACTTGTAAGTGGCATATGTTTTATTGGTGGATGAAGTGATCATTCTGCAGGCCAAATATAATGTTGCAAAGTTCTAGCATAATAGATGTTACACAAAACAAGGGAAGATACTTGGAATAAATGGCAACATAGAAGTGCAGTTTCCTTTGGAGCTTTTCAAATCTGGAATATACTGAGTTAGGAAAAAAAAGAGTTCAGTAGAATTAATTTGTGGGTCATCCTTTTCTGAAAGAAGCCACATTTACGTGTACTGCACTGGATAGCTTCAGAGAATAGTGGAAACATATTTAGGTCACCCGTGGAGTAACTCTCTTTTTTTCTTTTTTTACTTAGCATTGCAGGATGGAAATTGTCCCAGCTTGCTTTGTCAGTACAGGAAGCACTCAATAAATATTTGGTGAAATAAATCGAGGTCAGGTTATGTCCCCAATGCTGGGTTACAAAGATAAATAAGACATATCCGCCCTGGAGGAGTTCATAGTTTGGCAGAAAAACCAGCGAAGCTAATAAAGGTGATAATAAAATATGGTATCAGCAAGGTGCTGTGAACCTAGTAAAGGGTGAGATTAACTATTAGGTGGAATCCAGGAAGGATTCAGAGAAAAGGTGACATCCTTCAAGACTCAGTGGGCAGAGAAGCTAGAGGAGAAGGGAGAGAGAAGGAGGCATTGGGGAAAGATCGATGAGGTCTCCATGAGAGCACTGAGTATATTCATGGAACTCTGTAGTTTGACTTAGATGAAGCATGAAGATGCTAGGGAGGAGGGGACAATAAATTAAGCCTGGAGAAGCAGGCCGAGGTTGGATTGTGAGAAGCATAATAAATCATGCAAAGAAGTTTGAATTTCATTCCCCCTCCCCCCCCCCCCACAATTCAATTTTTAAAGTTCTGCATTTCCTAGAACATTGGATTTTCAAAGGCTGTTCCTGGACATGCTAGTTTTTTAGGATGTCAGTAAGTGGTATACTAAAACACCCCTTCAAATTTTAGTTGAAGGTGGAAAGGTAATTGGAGTAGATTATGTGGAGCTCAGTTGTGAGAAACAACTTTCATAGAGAATTTTCTGAAATGTGTACAGTGCACCCGTCTCTTACATAGATTGCATTAAACCAAACTATACTGCATCCCTCCATCCAGTAGGTCTGCCTCCTCCTCCCTAAATGGATTTTTCCATTCTGTGCTTTCCATGGGGTTGGCCTGTGCTGAGAATTGTAAAAAGAAATGCTTTGATGTGACATTTATGTGTACTTTATCCAAACAGCTGGTTTGTCTTTACCTTAAAGGCAACATGGGTGTTGTCATTGACTGTGTGTCCTCCCCGACTAAATCATAAGCACTAGGAAGCCTAGAGCCAAATTTGTGGCTCACTTCCAAAGGAGAGTCCTCAGGGCATGCATTCTTGGGTAGTAACTGAACCTAGGCTTTTGTTTGACTTCCTACATCTGTATTCCCTTTGCTACAACGCTTTCATCTACTCATCTGATCCTTTCACAAGCATTTTGCAACCTCTCTCAGATCCTTTGGGGGCAAATACCTAGGACCCAACGGAATGATGAGTATATATTACCTACCACAGTGCCTGGCATGCAGGGCATTCCCACTAAGGTCCTGCTTTTATTGTGGTTTTTATCTGTCCCACCGACTCCGCTGCACTGTCTCCCATGTGGACAGAAATGGAAAGGAAGCATATATGACTGACAGAAATGCTTTTCAAATTCTATTTTCATGGTCTTAAACCTCATTAAACACATAATAAAATGGACAAGCGTAAGGTGAAAGATTAGCAATGCACGTTCCTGACCCTTGTGCTGTGAGACAAGTCAGTAAGTCAAAGAGGTGGTAAATGGAGCTTCTAATCTAATGAGGGAGCTATGATATCATGACAGGCCTCAGTATCCTCATCCATAAAATGGGAACCATAGTACAACTTCTTTTATGGAGTCATTGTAAAGATTCTAACTATACAAGTGTCAAGAATAGTACCTGGCCTGTAAAATGTACTCAGTTAGTGCTATTATTGCTGTCAATTGTCTTTAGAATGCCCAGTCATCAGGGGTTCTAAAAATTCAGACAAAGTGGAAATCACTTCTAGCTGAAGTCACCCAAGAGGGCTGCCCAAAGGAGGTGAGAATTGAACTAGACCTTGAAGGATGCACATAATTCAACTACGCAAAGAGGAGCAGGGCAAGTTGATCCTTTCAGGAACACAATCAAGGACAGGTAGAGAGGATGGGACTATCCTGCCAGGAAGAGACCTCAGGGAGCAGAGGACTTGGTGAAGGGGGTGAGTTGCACAAGGCTGGCAAAGTCTCCTGTCCTCTGTGTCGCTGTCTTTCTGCGTCGCTGTGCACACGGTCATCACTAATGCCGGCCTCGTGTTGGGTGATGGGCTGTCCCCAACCATCCCTGGGAAGAAAGTCCAGTGCGGTTCCTGGAGAGGATCTCTGGGCATTTTTCCACCTTAGAGCCAACAGGAGCATTAACTCGGGAAGGTAATTACAGGGAGCTACCAAAACCCCTTCCATCCTCCCGCTAAATTCCTACGCAGACTCAAAAAACCACAATTCTATTTTGGGCAGTGGAGTGTTCAGGAAGAAAAGTGCAGGAAATGTGAACTGAGAAGGTGGCAGCAGAATTCCCATCTGCGCAGACACTGAAAGGCCTTTATTGCAGAACGGGAGAGAGAAACTCACTGAGTTCCTGCAGCGTGGGCTGGCTGGGCTCCCGAGTGCCGGCTGCAGCGAGCGGCTGCAGCAATTTCAAAGGCAAGGATTGCCAGGCTCCGTTTCCACATTTAACCGTTTGTTTAAAGAGGAAATGTATTTTTAAATACGTCCCATAGTCTGGTGTTTCTGGACCCCTTAAATTTGGAGGGAACCCCCCCACACCAACTGAAAGATGTTAATTTAGATAATTAAGCACAGTCCTTGTACCAAGAGGAAGAAACCGAGTTTTAAACTGCAGCAGTGTGATGTGAATCAGTGGAGTACACGGAAGGCTTGGCTGATGTGTGTAGGCCAATAAGCTCATGGCTGTTGGTGATAGAAGCCTTAGACACAGAAGGCTGAAGATACCCAGCAAAGAGTGAAATTCCAATTACAGTTATGTGCTTATTTATACCCTACTGATTCCAAAATTATTTGAGCTTGCTGAAATTCAAGTAGAGACATCAACCTATCCAAATTAACACCAGCTGACGCTGCTGAGCCGCACATTTCTTAAAGCAAATACTAACCTCTGGACAGGGAGAGTTTCTGACTTTTAAAACTTCTCTGTCTGCCAGGCAGCACTGCTCTGAGCGGGAAAAGAGCCCCGACTGAGCAGGCGCACCTGCCCTCACCGTCTCTGTCACTGTCCCAAACACCACAGAGAAAATGTCTCACGAAGGGAACTTGACTGAATTAAAAATTTTATTAAAGTTTTAGATACAGATATGTACACCAATCATAAATATTAAGCTGGACGAATTTTCACAGTGTGAAAATGTTCCGTGTAGCTAGCACCTGGATCAAGCGATAGAACATTAGTGGGATCCCAGACACACCCCCACCAGTTACCCTGAACCTTTGAGGGTA
This sequence comes from Micronycteris hirsuta, assembly GCA_004026765.1. Lineage (NCBI taxonomy): Eukaryota > Metazoa > Chordata > Mammalia > Chiroptera > Phyllostomidae > Micronycteris > Micronycteris hirsuta. The sequence continues at coordinate 7,240 of PVJI01019010.1, forward strand.
GCTGCTCTCACGATTTCCTGCATCACAGATGACTTCTGCCTCCTTCTGAGCTTATGTCAATAGAATTACACACCTTTTACTTTTTGTGTCTGGCTTTCACTCAACATTATGTTTGTGAGATCCATTCATGACATTTATTCATTCATTCTCATTGTTGCATAGGATTTATTTCTTTAAAAGCCATGATTTACTTACCTGTTCTCTAGTTAACAGACACTTGGGTTATTTCCAGGGACTAATGGTTATTTAGGGACTAATCAAAATAACGCTGCTGCAAATCTTCTTGTACATGCCTTACATGCGTTGGGATCATTCCCAGGAGCAGGACGGCTGGGTACATTTCTGAGTGCTGGCTATTCACTGCAAACTATGAAAGTAGGCAAGGGACTGGACTAAGACCACAGGAAAACCAAGTCCTTGCTTGCAAGGACCTCACAATCCACTGAAGGACAGAGCTAAGCTGACCAATACTCTCAGATATTTGTAGAGGTCACGTGCAAGAGCGCGTGGGACTGGGTGGGAAGGAGAGAGGTCGGGGAAGACTTCCCAGTGGAGATGAGATGACATTAGGATTCATTTCTGAAGGATGAAGAAGCATGGATGGGGGACAAAGTAGAAAAGGCAAGGAAAGAGCATGGGGAAAAGCAGGGGCAAGTGAGAAGGCAGGTCAAGTCCAGAGACTACGTGTTAGAGCGCCAGAAGAAGGCAGGAAATGTGTGGTGACTGTGGGGGCTGAGTAGCTGAGTTGGGGGCACATCATAAAGAACCTTGATTTGCATCTAAGAACTATACATATTACCCTGAATGTGAGGGAAGCTGGCGAAGATTCTAGGGCCATGGAGTGACAAGATCAGTTCACTCAGGTGACTATGTGGCGGTGGGACTGGACAGGGAGAGTACAGAAGCTGGAAAGGACGAGAGTGTATGCTCTACCTGGAAATGGAGAAGGGAATATGGTATCTTAGCAGATGGAAATGAGGTGATTCTTTGAAGAAAGCCTGGCTTTGGCCCAATATCCAGGCCAAGAATCTGGATGACTTCTAACAGAATACACAGTATGTGTGTGGGGAGGGAGGCTGGAAGGTGGGCCTGTGCCTGGGTGCCAAGTTTCAATGTGCAGAAACCATGCAGAGTAATTCAGGCGGAAAGCTTTTGGGGCCAGCAGGCCACCTGCTGACATCCAGACTGGAGCAGGCAAGGAGCCCTCTGCCTGAAAGCGGAAAGCAAAGCATATGTGTGAGGAGCTCAAGCCAAAAAGCAAACGCACGACACCGTGGGTCTGGAACAGCGCTGCCAAGATCTCACCGCGCTCTCTCCCCTCCGAGACCGCGATGGAAGGCAATCCTGCCTGCTCCCTGCCACACTCGTGTGAGGATTATAGACTTCTCCAAGCCTCTGTTTTCATGACTGAAATCATAAATTCAGTAGTAATATTCTATGTACAATTACCTAACATGGCGGCGTGGTTGGAGCCCAGAGACTTGGCATGAGGACTCAGTATGGATACTTGATACAGCAGAGAGGCATATGAAATAAAATAGAAAGGGAAGATCCTAATTACTTTAAGTTCAATTTATATTGAAAATAAATTTCTTATTCTTCTAAATATAAAATTGGTAATATATGAGAAAGCATGAAAAATCCATAAAGTGGAAAACCTCTGCCCCACATTCGCCCGGCCGAGAACACTGCTGTCAGGAGAGATTGTTTCCCGCTTCTCTTCCTTTTTTAATTTCTTTCCTTCCTTCTATCAACGTACCCATTTCTACGTAGCTGTAGTCACAAGGTAACCTTTGTTACTTTGCCATAATTAGCATTACCTCATATTGCTTAAACATTTTGAAAATAACTGTTTTTATTTCAAAAAATTAAAATTTCTTTGCAAACTTATAGACAGTACCATGCAAAAAAGAAAAAAAAAACATCCATAAATTTCCACCACCAGAGATAATTATTATTTCTTATTACATCTCCTTCTTGGCATTTTACGTCTTCCTATCTATAATTTTATTTTATTTTTTTTTAAGATTTTATTTATTTTTAGAGAGAGGAGAAGGGAGGGAGACAGAGAGGGAGAGAAACAGCAATGTGTGGTTGCCTCTCACATGGCCTTCACTGGGGACCTGGCCCGCAACCCAGGCATGTGCCCTGACTGGGAATCGAACCGGGATCGTGTGGTTCCCAGGCCGCGCTCAATCCACTGAGCTACACCAGCCAGGGCTTCCTATCTGTAATTTTATAAAATTATTGTTTTATTTCACCTTCTATTTTACAACTTAAAATTCATTACCCAAGTAGTATGAATATCTTTAACTATATTCCATTGTGTAGCACCATATTTTATTTAAATAATTCCTATTTTTGGATGTTTAAGTTGTGTCCAATTTTTAATGATATAAACAATGTTATACTTGTTCAATTTAAAAAATCATTTATGTAAATTTGCTGAGCAAAAACAAATCTATCAATTTTTAAGTCTTTGGCTATATATCACCAACAAAGGCTAGACAACTGTAACTGAATAAAAAGAAAAAGAAAAAAAAAAGAAAACCAAAAAAAAGTCTTTAGAAAGTATGTATCAACTTGTGCTACCTACACAAAGTAGTGCCCATTTCTCTACACCTTCACCAACTCTGGGTATTACTCTATTTTTAAAGCTTACTATGAGTAAAAAAGGAATTTTATCATTCCCTTTATTACCAATGGAGTTAAATATTTCTTTGTGCTTATGGTACTTTTAACATTTCTTTTGAGAACTGCTTGTTCAAAACATAATTTTTAACCCGGCATAGTTCTGTCATGTGGATATGCACAGTTTAAGGGGAAAAGCACCGTGTGTGGGGGGGGGGAGAGTCGTGCCAGAAAGCAAATGCGTTATTACACGTGTCTGGGACAACGTGCCATCATCTTACCGCCCTGCATCATTTCTGCGGGCTTCCGGGTTTTTGCACCTTTATGTATATAATGCTGGAATGAACAACTTTGAGTGCAGCCATGCCTCATTCCTGTGCTTCCCTTTACTGTACTTCACAGATGCTGCAGTTGTTACAAATTGTAGGCAAGACCCTCCACCAGCAAAAAGATTATGACTTTATCGTGATAATTATTTTATGGTGGTAGCCTGAGACCATACCCACATATGTCCGAGGTAAGCCTGTGTAAAGGTTTTGTGTGTGTGTTTTGGGGGGGGGAGGTATTTAGAACAAATTCTTAGAAGTAGGACTATTAGTTTGAAAAGAATGTCTATTGTAAATAGTTATACCCAGTATTACTTTACATAGAATGATCCCATATTATAATGGTTAAACAGCCATTAGTCTGAGAGCAGGTGTCCATAAAGGCAAAGCAGACTAAATTTCTAGTTTGGGTGGGTTAACATGCCTTTTTGTATTTAATATGAAATACCTAGTAAGATGGGAAGCAAATCTTGCCAAACGCTATGCAAACATGAGCTATTCATGAGTCTCATCAAGTACACACACAGGATTCTGGGGGTGTGGGCCAGGCTGATGGATCCTCTGATTCCAACCATAGTTATCCTGGAGACGGCAGCGTAAGAGAAAGTGTGAGCGAGGAGGTGCTTCTACCAACTCATGTGCTTTTCTTTGGGGATCATCTTCTGGTACCATGAAACACGAATCCCCCAGAGATCGAAAAAAAAAGACTTTAGAAATGATCCTTGGTTGTGGATCCAACTTCTCCATTTTTTTAAGGGGTGGAGGTAGGGGTTAATTTCACTAACATACTCCTGAGATCAGTATGTATGACTGGAATCCACCCTCTGTATGTGTGGATTCCACATCCGCAGATTCAACAAAAATATTCAACAAGACAATGTGACGTTGTTGCTGACATGCACTATGCAGTTAGGCTTACAATGATTGAGTCTGTACTGAACATACACAGACTGTTTTTTTTTTTTTTTTGGTCAATATTCCCTAAACAATGCAGCCTAACAACTATTTAAATAGCACTTACACTGTGTTAGGTGTTATAAGTAATCTGAGATGATTTGAAGTACATGGGAGTATGTGAGTAAGTTTTATGCAAATACTAGGCCATTTTATATAAGGAACTTGAACATCAATGGATTCTGGTATCCGTGGGGGGTTGTGGAACCAATCCCTGGTGGATAATGAAGGATATTTATACATGAACATAGGTGTGTGCTTATGTATTTGATGCTAAGGAATAAAAGGGTTTTAATACTATCTGATGACCACAGAGCTTTTTAAAAATGCATATTCCTGAATACCATCCAGAGTGTCTGGGGAAAAAAAACCCATAATATTGTATTTTAATGTGCTTCTCAGGTGATTCTGATAATCAGAGCTTTGCCTTCTGATCTCTATTTTGCTGATGTCCACTATTATTCTAATGATTGTTCCTTGTATACTATCTTTTTTCTCTACTTCACCTAACATTTGCGTGTTTTCAGTGTTTTGCTTTTCGTATGATGGATGTCGGAGTAGGTTTGCACATTGTGTACAGGACTCTCTATTTCTTCAGTCTGAGGTTTCATGGCTACTCTTAGTTCTATAGAATTCACAGCCATTTTCACTTCAAATACTGCCCCTTCTCCCATTTTCTCCTCCTGAAATTCCCATTAAACCTAAATTGAATCTTCTAATTCAAACCTGTCTTCGGATTTTATACCTTTTTCTCTCTCTGCAGCACTGCAGCACTGTGGATAATTCCTCAGATTTATCTTTCATATCATCGATTTCTTAACTGTGCCAATCTGCTCTTAAAGCAGGCCATTGTGTTTAATTTTATTCACTACTTCTTTAAATTGTTCTATTGAGTTCTTTCATGTCTGCCTGTTATTTTTATACCCTCTTTCATGAAATTTTTAAAATACATATTTTATTGATTATGCTGTTTCAGTTGTCCCAATTGTTTCCCCTTGGCCCCCTTCACCCAGTACCCCCACTCCCTCCAGCAATCCCCTACTTAGTTCATGTCCATGGTCGTGCATATAAGTCCTTTGGCTACTCCATTTCCTATACTGTACTTTACATCCCCATGGCAATTCTTTTTTTTTTTTTTTTTAAGATTTTATTTATTTCTTTTCAGAGAGAGGAGAAGGGAGGGAGAAAGAACAATGTATGGTTGCCTCTCACATGGCCCTCACTGGGGACCTGGCCCACAACCCAGGCATGTGCCCCGACTGGGAATCGAACCGGGACCCTCTGGTTCCCAGCCCGCGCTCAATCCACTGAGCTACACCAGCTGGGCCCCATGGCAATTCTTTAACTACCAATTTGTACTTCTTAATCCCTGCACCTTTCCCCTGTTCTCACCCTACCCCCTTCCAAGTGGTAACCCTCCAAATGAGCTCCATATCTATGATTCTGTTTCAGATCTGCTTGCTTGCTCAGTTTGTTTTTTAGGTTCAATTATTGATAGCTGTGAATTTATTGTCATTTTGATCTTCTTTTTCTTAAATAGGTTCTTTTAACATTTCATATAATAATGGCTTGGTGATGATGAACTCCTTTAGCTTTACCTTGGCTGGGAAACTCTTTTTCTGCCCTTCAATTTTAAATGACAGCTTTGCTGGCTAGAGTACTATAGGTAGTATAGTAGATCCTTTCCATCACTTTCAATACTTCTTTCCAGTTCCTTCTAGCCTGAAAAGTTTCTTTTGAAAAATCAGCTGACAGTTTTATGGGAAATCTTTTTAGGTAGCTCTCTGCTTTTCTCTTGCTGCTTTTAAGATTCTCTCTTTACCTTTAACCTTTGGCATTTGAATTATGATATATCTTGGTGTGGTCCTCTTTGTGTCCATCTTGTGTGGGACTCTGTGCTTCCTAGACTTGTATGTATATTTCCTTCATCAAATAGGGAAGATTTCTTTTGTTATTTTTTCAAATAAGTTTTCAATTTCTTGCTCTTTCTCTTCTCCTTCAGGCACCCCTGTTATTCAAATGTTGGTATGTTTGAAGTTGTCCCAGAGGCTGCTTATACTATCCTCATTTTTTAAAATTCTTTTTTCATCTTTCTGTTCTGATTGAATATTTTTTCCTTCCTTGTGCTCCAAATCATTGATTTGATTCCTGGCTTCATCCACTCCACCATTGATTCCCTGTAAAATTTCCTTATTTCATTTAGTGTAACCTTTATTTCTGCCCAAGTCTTTTTTATGCCATTGAAGTACCCAATGAATTCCTTGCGCATGCAGTGTTTTGAACTCTGTATCTTATAGATTGCTTATCTCTATTTTGTTGTCTTTTTCTGGAGTTTTGTTCTGTTCTTTCATTTGAGCCATATTTCTTTGTCTCCTCATTTTGGCAGCCTCCCTATGTTTGCTTCTCTGTGTTATGTAGAGCTGCTTTGACTCCCTGTCTCAGTTTTGTGGCCTAATGTAACAAAGTACACTCATAAGTTTGATAGGGTGGAGCCTTAGGTAATTGCTAGGGTAGGGCAACCCGTGTGAATTAGGTTGATGGAGTCTCAGATATGGTGTCTCCACTCTGTGGTTCTGTGTGGGGTAGGGCTCAGAAAAGGGTCAATGGCTACTGCCTGGCCTCTGGAGTTTTGTCTGGGAGGAAGCTGTGCCCTGGCTCACCCTGATGCCAGACACTTCAGATTCTTCCTGTATGCTGCTGGTGCCCTTCCAGCTGCTGCCTCAGTGCTGGCGCCCACAGAGAGTGAGTGAGTCAGTGTGAGTCCTAAATCCATTGCAAGCCCTTTAAGAAGAGACTCCTGAGAATCCTGCAGTTTCTTCAGCTGTTCCAACCCTCACTGGTTTTTACAGCCAGAAGTTATAGGGACTTATCTTCCTGGCACTGGGATCCCTTGCTCCCAAGATATCCCTCCCTGATTTTTATCCACCACACGTGTATGTGTGGCACCACCTGGCTCACATCTCTGCATCTCTGTCCACCTTACCTGTCTGAATAAATGGGACTTCTTTAATTCCTTGCTTGTTGGACTTGCACACAACTCAATTTTATGACCATTCTGAGTGAGGTTTGTTCTGTAGTGTAGCTGTATTTTTTGCTATAGTTGTGTGTGGAGGTGAGGCATGTTTACCTATGTCTCCATCTTGACTGGTAGCTCTTTTATGAAGTTTGTATTTCTCTTGAACTCCTAAATGTGTGTAAATATACTTAATGTATAAGTAGCTTTTGATTGTTATATTATCTCAGGTTGTTGGGGTGCTATTCTTCTCACACATGTCTGTGGACTCTCCCACTTTGTGGACCATTTCTTTGTTTGATTTGTACTTGTAAATTGTGAGCATATTTTCAGCTAGGATACATTTCCCTGTGGAATTCCTGTGTACTTTAAGATGTGGTGGTAACCCTTCAAACTATTCTTACTTTTGATTCCTTCAGGAACTCCAGGATTTCACTGCTCTGAAATATTTACAGTATCTAAATATATTAACATCTGTATTTGAGAGTCCTATGCTATGAAAATAATCTAAAATTTGGATTCTATATCTATGCATGATTTTTAAATTTTTAAATTTTATTTTAAAATTTAAAAATATTTTATATATTTTTAAATTTTCATTTATTGTGGAGAAGTTTCCCATCCAGATACTTATTTGGTGAGAATTTCACCAGTGGTATTTGTAGTAAGTGAGTAATGTTTTATAGTCCCCTTATGCGGTGGGAGCAGCTCTTCCTTGCTTCAAGCTTTATGAATTTCAGTTTCAACTCTTCACTTTCAACAGGCTCAAGGAGAAGTCTTTTACTCTGGATCTGTGTGAAAAACTCCAGCCCTTCCCCGTTAGGTCCTACAGCCATGTCTGATATCCTCTGCTTTGTTGGGCATCAGCTCATGCATGAACCACATTACTTACAGGTGGTTCTTTAGTTTTTGGCACATGGGAATTTTGTCCCTCCCTCCACTATGTCTGTAAAATAGTTTTGTTATATTTTATCTAGGATTTCTATATGCCTGGAGCACATAAAAGGATGTCAATATGCTAAGTAGATAGGACTAGAAACTTCCACCAGTCAGGTCTGGAGACCACAATGGAGAATACGTGACCTTTGAAACTGGAATCGTGGTTTCAGCTCTGACTTCACCACTCTCTATCTGAACAAGCTATGCTAAGTCATTTAACATCTCTAAGGTCTATTTTTCTCATCAAGAAAATAGGGAAATATTAGCACTGATTTTTCTGATATGTTCTTCTTCCTGTTGCTTTAAATTCCCTCCTATTTTAAATGCAAGACGTTTTCTCCATGTTCCATTCCTACAGTAGCCAGAGGAGATTGCAAGTTTCTTAGGGGCAGGTATAATATCTTACTCAATATCTTCCCTTACAAACCAAACACTGGATGAATGAAATAGTAACTGATAAAGTAATCTTGTTAGTTTCCTTTTATCATGTGCTTTTCACATGACAGAGCACTGAGAAAAACTCTGGTTAAAGAGGGAGACCTGATTTGGAAAGAAATGATAAATTCCATTTCTTACAAAGTTTGCAAGGGTGGGGTGAGGAGTGATTGCATCCTGTGGAGTTTCACTCCTCACAGTTCTCATCATTCTCTCTCCCTGGAGTGCAAATGAGCAAAACCATATATTGGTTTAGAGGTTCCACTTAGATAAATCTTTAAGAGCCAATAAATATCTCAATCTGAGTCAAGGGGGACAGCCTCACAGTAATTCTTCCAGTGCCTTGGGGTAGCAGACGCAGGAGCAGAGGCTGCCAGATCCTCTCAGCCCACGCCCTCCTCCCCTCACTGAGATAGAAGATGCTTCCCTAAAACGTTGTGTTTGCCATGTGCTAAAATCAGATTTTTTAAAATTAGTTTAAAAAACAAAAAACAGAAGCACATAGAAATAACAGGTCCTCTCAGTGATTCTTGTGGTTTGTAGACTCCAGGTGAAAATTTACTGCTCATGTGGAAGGCAGTTCCGTGCACAGGTCCTTTGTCTCAGCTCTCCGCCTCCAGAAATGCGTGCTACAGCCAGGCTCAGACAAAAGCACTAGGCTTGTCCATGGTAGCTTAATTTTCTTTCTTTTCTTTCTTTTTTTGTTTTTTGCAGTTTCTTTTTAGTAATGAAAAATCTGGAAGAGATGAAAATTCTCATCAATTGGGAGTAGATAAAATACACATCACACAATGAAACATTCTGTAGGTACTAAAATCATACAGATCTCTACATACTTACATGAAAAGGTGCCTAAGTGTGTTGTTTATAGTGACTAAGAGCATGAAGTTTGGTCCAGGTTGTCTGAGCTCAAATGTATTTTTCTAGCTACGTGACACAGGCAAACAGCTTCCCACCTGTGCCTCAGTTTGCTCACATATAAAATTAGGATAATAGTCATACTTGAGCAAGGGTTACTGTGAGCATCAAAATGAATTTATATAAAGTGTTTTAACAATGCCAGACTCTTAGTCAAGTACTACACTATTACATTCACTATTTTTATAATTAATAACTAAAAGCAGCAAGTTAATGCTAACTGCTTATGTCTGGGGCAGGGGTGTCAAACTCATTTTCACTGAGGGCCTCATCAACTTCACGGTTGCCTTCAAAGGGCCGAATATAACTTTAGGACTGTATAAATGTAACTACTCCTCAACAGTTAAGCAAGAGCTTGGTACTGCCACCAGGTAGAAACAAGGTGCCGGGCAGGATAAAACAGGGTGGAGGGCCAGATTCAGCTTGTGGGCCTTGTGTTTGCCACTTGTGGTCTAGGGGTTACATTTGTGGTGTCTGAGGTGAAAGGGTATACTTTCAATTTCCATTTTATACTATTCGTATTGGCTACAGTGAACCTAATTTTATTAAAAACAATTAAAATAAAAAGAATACTGGATAAGAAGACAGTTTTGAAAGTCTGACATATAACAGTGACTTTAAAAATCACAATTACTGACAATTGTATACTTAATACATTAGGAACTGATTAATATGAGCAATCTCTTATATTTAATCTCATATCTGCAATGCATGTTACGCTTAGCAAATGTTTTCATATTCATAAATTCATTTAATCCCACTAACTGGATTATTAATTCATTTAATCCCTGTGAAGTGAATTTCATATTTATTATTCTAAATAGAGAAGGAGAAAAAGCAAGAGAGTAAGAAAGCTGGGGAGGCAACAAAATTGAAGCTTAGCATGTTAAGAGCTTGCTTAAGGTCAGAGAGCTTCTGAGTAATGGAACAGATAAAAAGCCAGGTTTCCCAAGGCAAACACTCTTCCCACCAAACCATAATTACCCTGTAAACTAGACCACAGAATTGATAGCAAAATAGATTTATAATTCTATCCTATGCATGAACACTATCAAGCTTCTAGTTTGGTAAAAAGGCAGGTTTGTTGTGGGTTAACTGGAGAGAATAGCCAAAAAGTCAGCTCTCAAAGTTTATGAACAAAGCTTATATAACTGCCCCAAGATAAAGATGACCAGTCACTGACGAGTGACACAATAAAACATATGATTGGCTCCCGTCCATAGCACACTCAGCCTGGATAATGCTGATTAGACCCTAGGGTGAGTCGATGAGTTGATTAAATAGGTGGAACTAACAGTGTAATTAAAAATAGTTCTCACTGGATGTAGTTGAGGTCACTATAACAATGAACAAATTTAAAACAGGACACATAGACTGCCACCTACAAGATCTTTGGCAAGTTGCTTTTCTCTCTGGTTTTCTCACCACAGAGAAAATAAAAAAATTAAAAAAAGGACTAGATGGCTTCTAAAGTGCCTTTCATCCATTCATCCACTAAGCAGGCATTGAGTGCTTTCTTAGTGCCAGCCACTGATGACACCATTTGAATGAGCTTGATAAGGTCACTGCTCTCAAGGAGTTTACATTCTGGTGGGGGCTAGACAGAGAATAACAAACAAGTAAACAATTAAATTGTCACATAGTGATACGTGTTACCATTAGAATTAAAATAGGTTGATGGATGACTCTAGGTGGGTGCACAGGAAAGGACTCTTTGAGGAGGTGACGCTTTAGATGGGAGGATAAGAAAGACTGTACTAGGCAAGAAGGAGAAAGAAGGAGGAAAGGAGGAGGAAAGAAAGTCACTCACTTTTGGCAGAGGAAGAGCTAGTTCACAGACTCTGGGGAGGGAATGAGCTTGGTGTTGTATGGAAACAAATGAAGGGTTGGTAGGCAAGTGCTAGAGCATGAATAGTTCTATAAGTCTGAGAGACTGTTCTAGGATTTTAAACAGTGACATGATCTGATTTGTGCTTCTAAAACTGTGGTTGCTATGTGCAAGAAAGGAAGCAAGGACACGAGGTAAGAAACTACTGCAGTAGTCCAGAAGAAACATTATAATGACTTTGTCTGAGGTAAGAGTCATGGAAATGCAGAAAATTGGACAGGTTCAAAGTATTTGTTGGAGTAGAATCAACAGTGTGTGTAGATAAATGGGTTAAGGGCAAAAGAGAAGAATCAAGAGTAATTGTCCTATTTTGGAATTGAGCAAGTGGCTTGATGTTGGTGCTTTTTTACATAATGAGAAAGAGGAATGTGAGGGGTAGGTAGGGTGTGTGGAGAGAGCAGTGACTCAGGAATTCTGTACTGGCATTAAATGTCTATGGAACACCTATGTGATCATGTCAAGTAGGCATCTGCAGTCGGGAGTCCCAGGGATACAGCACAGTTAAAGACCAAGTTTTCAGCGTATGGATAGAATCACCTGAAGAAAAGAGAGAAATACAAGATCCCGAAGCACTCTCACATCAGAGGCCAACTTCAAAAGACAGACCTAACAAAAGAGAAAAGAGTGGCCAATGTGATAGGAGATAGAAACAAAACCAGAAGAATGTGATCTGCAGAGAGCAATCCAGTACATCAAATGTTGCTGGAGGTCTAGTAAGATAAGGCCTGCGAATCCAGTATGTGGGTCCACATACAGGAAGTCATGCCAAGGATCCAGCTATAGCTACAACTACCGTGCTTTTCCAGCACTTACGGGCTGGGAGGAGCCCTAAAAAGTAAATTTGCCGAGGGGTTCTAGAGAGTTAAATTGAAAGTCAATGGACAGAATTTTCTGGTGTGACTATTTCAATATGTAGAAAATCTCAAGAATACTCATCAAGAGGATAAACGTGATTTTTAACAGAGTCACTAAAACAAGAAGATTGATGTACTTCAAGATACATGTAATTATCTGAAGGAGTAGAATGTACCTTCATGCAAAAATTAAACATTATGAGGAAATGAAAATTACATTTAACTTGGCACCAATCCAGAAGTCAAGTTAGTCAATAACCATCATGTAACAGAGTTTTTAACTCAACAATTAATGCTTGGTTATATGGTACCAACTAAACCATAATTCTTTTTGAAAAAACTGTCTTTATTTAGGAAAACAATTTGTAGAGCCGATTAGGAGTAGAAAGGTTTCTCCAATACATGGGTTAGTGAGAACCAAGCTGCTCTACATTAGAGTAGGTAGTGGGGAGAAGAAAGGGCTAAGCAATATGGCAGGGAGGTGGAGCCCAAGTTACAGAATTAGCTGAAAGAGTTTTAGGAGCCCGCATACCTCACATTGAATTTTAAGTGGTTTATGCTGTCATAATGTAACTCACCTTCACAAAACTTCAGTAAAATTTTATACAAGTAAGTAGCTCATGTGCCTGTAGGTACTGACATTTAGAAATCTACCAATAAAAAGCCAGCTCATTACCCAATTATTCTACAGTGCACTTTACAGTTGAGAAGCCAAGTCAAGTACATATAGCCCCCAATCAGCATTTTTTAACCTAACTTTAATATATGAACAAAAAGCCAAGGATTACTTGACATTGGAAGAAAGTCTCTAACATAAAAGTGACATCAAAGGAAACTCAAGGGATTACACACTAAAAAGAACATTTTAATGAAACTATAGGTAATTACCACAGAGAGAATAAGAAAAGCTATTTATCCTTAAAACAAAGTCAGGATATTATTAAGAGAATGAAAAAAGAATAAGCAGAGATTATCATTAGGATAAAAAACAGTTATAAAAAATTTAAATATAGTTAAAATTATTTGTAGTTTATATATAGATTGTAAATTATTATCTATTGCATATGTGTATTTTGTAAATTTATATATTTGCAAAAGTTTTAGAAAAGAAAGCTAAGGATATATCTCAAATTCTTTATAAAAAAGTTCAGAGGGAAAAGAGATGAAACAAGGAGGCCCAACATCCTAGCAATAAGATGCAAAAGAGGAAAAAAAAGTCAAAAGAAATATTACAAGAACATTTTCTGGACCTGAGAAACATGAGTGTCCAGATTGAAATGGCCTGCTGAAAACCCAGCACAAATTCAAAAAAACCCCACCACTGTTGTCAACGTTCAGAACATTGGGAAGATAGTAAAAATTTCAAGAAAGTAGGGAAAAAAACAGGTCCCACATAAATGATCCAGAATAACAATGTCAGTGAATACCATACCCAGGGCTGGCAGGATAGAATACAAATGTATTCTGACATTTGAGATCTAAAAAGTATTTGCCTCCTATGTACCTTTTTCTCAAGAAGTCTTCTAAAGTCTGGCTCCATCTAAAGCAATGAGGCAAACCAAGAAAGAAAAACCAATAAAATATTGGTGAACCACATCCAGCAATACATTAAAAATATCATACACCATGATCAGGTGGGATTCATCCCAGGGATGCAAGGATGGTACAACATTTGGAAATCAATAAATGTAATACATCACATAAACAAAAGGAAAGACAAAAACCAAATGATCATATCAATAGATGTGGGAAAAGCATTTGATAAGGTACAACATCCATTTATGATAAAAAACACTCAGCAAAGTGGGAGTAGAGGGAGCATTCCTCAACATAATAAAGGCCATATATGAAAAATCTACAGGCAACCTCAATCTCAATGGACAAAAACTAAAAGTTTTCCCACTAAGATCAGGAAAAAGACAAGGATGTCCTCTTTCACTATTTCTATTCAACATAGTATTAGAAGTCCTAGCCACAGCAATCAGACAACAAAAAGAAAAGGCATCCAAATTGGAAAGGACTAAGCAAAACTGTCATTGTTTGCAGATGACATGACAGTGTACATAGAAAACCCTACAGACTCCACCAGAAAACTACTTGACCTAATAAGTGAATCTGGCGAAGCAGTGAGATACAAAGTCAATATTCAGAAATTGAAAGAATTTTTGTACACCAACCATGAAGTATCAGAAATAGAAATCAGGAAAAAAATCCCATTTGCCATAACACTAAGAAAAATAAAGTACCTAGGAATAAACCTAACCAAGGAAGTAAAAGACCTGTACTCAGAAAACTACAGGACACTGAAGAAAGAAATTAAGGAAGACACAAATAAATGGAAGCATATACTACGGTATTCGTGGATTGGAAGAATTAACATCATCAAAATGAACATACTACCTAAAGCAATTTATAGATTCAATGCAATCCCTATTAAAATACCAATGACATATTTTACAGATATAGAACAAACACTTCAAAGATTTATATGGAACCATAAACAACTCGGAATAGCCACAGCAATTTTGAGAAAGAGGAACTAAGGAGGGATCACAATACCTAATATCAAGCTATATTACAAGGCCATGGTAATCAAAACAGTCTCATACTGGCCTAAGAACAGATACATAGATCAATGGAACAGAATAGAGAGCCCAGAAATAAACCCATGTCTAGATGGTCAGTTAGTATTTGACAAAGGGGGCAGAAGCATAAAATGGAATAAAAATAGCATCTTCAACAAATGGTGTTGGGAGAGTTGGGCAGCTACATGCAAAAAAAAAAAAAAGAAAGAAACTGAATTACAAACTTACAACATACACAAAAATAAACTCCAGATGGACAGAAGACTTAAATATAAGTTGTGATACCTTGGACAAGAGTTTGATCTCCAAAATATGTAAAAAACTCATACGACTTCACTCCAGGAAGATAAACAATCCAATGAAAAAATGGGCAAAGGATCTGAACAGACACTTCTCCAAGGAGGATATACAGAGGACCCAGAGACATATGAAAGGATGCTCAGCATCACTAGTCATCAGAGAGATGCAAATTAAAACCACAATGAGATACCACTTCGCACAAGTCAGAATGGCCATCATAAACAAATCAACAAAAAATAAATGCTGGCGAGGTTGTGGAGAAAAGGGAACCCTAGTACATTGTTGGTGGGAATGAGACTGGTGCAGCCACTATGGAAAACAGTGGAATTTGCTCAAGAAAATAAAAATGGAACTGCCTCTTGATCTGGCAATTCCACTGCTGGGATTATACTCTAAGAGTCCTGAAACACCAATTCAAAAGAACATGCACCCCAATGTTCACAGCAGCACAATTTAAAATAACCAAGTGCTAGAAGCGACCTAAGTGCCCATCAGCAAATGAGTGGATCAAAAACTCTGGTACATTCACACAATGGAATTCTATGCAGCAGAAAGAAGGAGCTCCTTCGTGACAGCATGGATGGATCTGGATAGTATTAAGCTAAGTGAAATAAGCCAGGTGGTGAAAGACAAATGCCACGTAAGTGGAACCTGATCAACAAAACAAGCAAGCAAAATATAACCAGAGACATTGAAATAAAGAACAAACTGACAGAAACCGGAGGGGAGGGGGGAGGGGGAAAGAAGCAGAAGGATCATCAAGGAACATGTATAGAGGACACAGGGACGACGAAGCCAAAGGAAGGAAGGATTGAGTGTGGGAGGTGGGGGTGGGTGGGGCAAGGTAAGTGGTGGCAGGAAAATGGACACAACTGTACTTGAACAACAATAAAAAAAAATTAAAGTAAAAGGCAAAACCAATACTCAGAAACCAAGTTATCAACACAGGAAGGAAATGAAGGAAATTTCCTGGATAATAGTGAAAATAAGTTAGTTTTACAACTGAGTAGGAAACAAGCGATTCAGGTGAAACCAAGGGACAGGGCCTGACCATCTGGTAGATTTTTGCATGTAGAAAGTTATATCAAAGGTTGCATTGCTTGAGCTCAGGAATATGGATGCCAGACTGCCTGGGTTCAAATCCTGGTTCTGCTGCAAAAGATCTTATCTAGTCAGCCTCTCTGTGCTTCCCATTTCCCATCAATTAAATGTGGCTCATAATGTACTTCCCTCACAGAGTGATCGTAACAACTAAATATGGCACTGCACTTAAGGCGTTAAAAATAATGTTGGCGCTAAAAAGGCTGTTGGAGGAAAAAGCCTAAGTGAGCCCTGATTTTGTGTTAGCTCCACAGGATGTTTCAAAGTCAAGCCAAGCTGTGAACACCCTCATGGCAGTAGCCTCAGGTGTCACACTGGCTGGCACTTTCCTACCTCAGCGACCCAGCTCTGGCTTTGCCTCCATCCCTGGACAGGCTCCTTCGTGGTCTCAGGCCCCACGCTGTCTTTAAGGGCTGAATAAAACCACAAGTCTAGTCCACAGGGAGGAAGTCCCTTCATTAGGCATCTTCCTGTCTGGGACACAGATGTGTTTGGATTTCGGTGAAGGAACTGAAACTGCAACAGCTGAGCCAGAGACAGCTGCTCCAGAAAGGAGAGGGAGGAGGGGTCTGGTGTTTTGTTTGGTAGCTTGGCAACCCACCTCGCTGTGGCTGACCCCAGCAGAGCCTGCTCCTTTGTGATGGGCCCAGAGGCAATCCTATTTTAGGCTGTGTCAGGAAGAAACAGTATGACAGAGTCACAGGGACTCCTTGCTCCGGTCACAAAAACACTAAGATGCCACTGGAGAACGAAATCCCACACAAAATAAATGAATAGGCATTTATGACAGCTGTGGGAAGTGAGAATTTTTAAAGAAACAAAATAAGTGCAGATGAATTTTTTTAAGAACATCTGAAATTCTGAGTAATGGCCTTGGATTTAGAGTTTTAAATCTTTTAGGCATTTCTCTACAAAACCAGTTCATGCTAGGTAGCCCTTTTTTCTAGAAAGTATTTTGGTTTACTTCCTCACTCCATCCCCCACCCCGCCCCAGGTTAGCTACAGTAAAAAGAAGGGAGATTCCGGAAGGAAACAAAAGCACCCATTCTGTGCTGGGCATTGTGCTAGAAGCTTTGCCTACGTAATTATAAAAATGATCGTAATTCTAAGCCATGATTTATGATGATATCAATTTTAAACAGGAAGAAACTAAAGCTCGGTCTAAAACCAGAAGGGTAGAGAGCAGCAGAGCTGAGATGGAAAGAAGGCCCTCCTGGATCTTAAATCCTCCCATTCTACCATGTTCCTTCTCCCCAACACAGACCGTGGTTTTCTCTTACACATAAGGCAGCACTGCCACTAACAAAGCCATTACATTCCATTTATTCATGGAAGTCATAGAAGACAGTCCCATAAATTCAAACTGTGAGAGTGAATGCACTGGTCTCTAGTTTCTCAATTAAGATCTCTGCTGCAACACATTTCTATATTTTGCCAAGGATTTAAAATCTTCATTATTCTTTGCTTCGCACCTTGCCCAGTGAAATTTAGCAAGCAGAATTATCCTCACTGAATAACCCAAGTTACCCAGGGGATAGCCTGGATTAGAGGCCATGATGCTCTGCGCTCATGGATGAGCGCTAAGTCTCCCATCCAGATGCGATGCATATTTGGTGGAATCCAGTGAGGAGTCTTGCAGATGCAATCGCTTCAGAACCTTGCCATCCAGGACACTATCCTTGCCTTGATTTCTTCCTCTCTCTCCAATGACTTCTCTTTAGGGAGACTCCTCTTAGTCCCCTTTACTTTAAGAGTTGGCATAACACAAAGTTCTCCTCCCAGCCCTCTCCTTGCTTATTCTCTTCATTCATTCAGCCAAAAATTATTTGAGCTCTTATTACATGTGCACATCGACTGCTGGTTGGCTTTCAGATCTATTTCTGGCCTGTCCCCTGTTCTGTGATACTGGCTCCCTTGCCCTCTAGCTTCTGGTTTCTTACAATTTATGAGAGAGATGGTATAACATTGGAGGATAGTTAAAAGAAGAAGGCCTAATTTTCCTCCCCTTCCCATCCTTCTTGTGGATCTTCAGGTCTTGGACCCCACTAGTCATTGGTCCAGGCAGCCCTTACTGTGGTTCCAGCTCCTGAAAATGGGCTCTCCTCCTCCACTGTCCCCCCAGCCCTAGGAACAATGGCAGCTTCTAACTGCTACTGGTCTGTGGGGTAACTCATTGCTCCTCATTTGGCTGTCCAGCTTTTCCATGCCCCTTTGTCACATTCTCTCTGTTAAATTCTGTCTGCCTGAAAGACCTGGAGGACTGTTTTCCTGGCTTTATCCTGACTGACACAGACAGACAGCATTCTTAGTTACAAGCTACAAAAACCAACCTTGACATTGGCAGGAAAGAAATTTATCAGAAAGATATTGGAAGAATCAAAGATTCTCTGATAGGTCCAAAGAGCCACGCATGCTCTGAGACCACAAGGGAAGGAGCAGGGCTCAAAACCCTCCAAGTACGCTTTTGGGTGAAGGCATGATTGAGGGTTTTGGTCGTACTGCATGTGCCACCAACACTAGATACCGACAGTTACTATGCAAGTTGTCTCTGCACCATCTGTCAACAGAATCAATTCTGGGCGGCATTTCCTGCTTCTTCATGACATTAGTTTCCACTTTAGAAAGTAGAATGGGTGCATCTGTTTGACAAAGCCAATGGCATGGTTCCACCCCTGGCTGTACCTGCATCTGACTTTTTCAGTTCTTATCTTGGGAGACGCACTCTTTATAGGTAGCAGAATTCCCTAAAAATGGGAGACGGATTTGGATGCTGAGTGGACATTTTGTTTGAGCAGACCTTGAGACAAGGATTCAAGTATATGTGGTTTATTTGGGAGTCTCCCAGAAATGACTGGTATGGAAGTAAGGAAAGATAAGGAAGGGAAGACAGACAATGGAGGATAAATGATCAGTTGAGTTATTGCTATGGGGTAACTAAAGCACATGCCTCAGAGTCATCCCCCCCAGGACCTGGGAGCTGGGCTATTATGCACCACTGTATCCCCCGCTGCTGAGAGCAGCTGGGGTGGGGCTTAATTCTCCTGACTCCCTGTGTTCTCCTGAATTCTCCCTTAATTCTCCTGACTCTCACTTCCTGTGTGAGCTGAATGGGCTTTGGCAGCCGGAGCAAACCTTCAGGGAAATGAATGTGGCAACTGGTGGTTGAAAGTTGGGTGGTTGTAAGCTGAAAAGGTAAGTGATAAAGGTAAGGGATAAAGGGTATGGCAGGGCATCAAGGGCGTCTATTGCAGGGGATAAGATCAAAGACAAAGGTCCCCAGACACCAGGAACTGCTAAGTGTTCAAGATACAACAGTGAACCAGAGAGAAGCATTCCTGGCCTCAGTAAGCTGGTGGTCTCAAGATTCAGACGTGAACAAGCAAGTGCAACACAGTGGGGCAAGAGCAATAACAGAGGCAACCTGAAGAGCCAGAGCCAGAGCTAGACACCTGGCCTCAAAGACGCAGGACGATAGGGATGGCATTCTACTCCTTTCTGAATCCCCATTGCCTAGGTTGGTATCCATTCAATACATGTTTTCTGGCTTAACACAGGACTGTGAAGCACAGTCCTGTGTTGTTATATTCATTGTCTGTATATCACTATAACTCTATAAGGTAGGTGTGTCCCTGTTGTACCGGGAAGACAGTGAAGGTACTAGTAGTTAACCCCATGGAGATCGCAGTCAAAAAAATTACAGTGTAGTTTGCATGTATCTGAGAGACACATTCATTACTAGAATGTGCTGAAATGCAAAAAAAATTAAAAACACTGCAAATTGGCATTTATTATATTTATATAATAAAATACATGATTTCTTGTTTATTTTCAGGTGTAATCTAGAAACTATCAAAGAAATATAAAAACAAAGAATGAAAGTTTTTCTTTTCAAATAATGGAAACATGGATATCACTAAAAAATGCAACCCAAAATGCCTTTGACATTACTCGGACTCTTCCATAGCGGCTCTGCAGGCGTTTGTAACAGTCCTCGCACACAATGCCACGGTGCTCACGGCACCAGTGCTTCTCACAGCACTCGCAACAATATTTTCACAAGCAGCTTGTTTTGGATGCATAGCACCTAACACATCTTTTCCTTTTTCTGCCTGTCGAGGGAGACATAGCTATGTCATTAGAATTTCCTTCCATTTGTGTTTGAAATCGATCAAGTTTCAGGTGCCAGGCTTATGCCCACCTGCAGAGACTTCTGGCCGCCTTTTTGTTTGTTCTGACACTGGGTTACGAGATTTCTAATAAATGTTCTGCACCTCATTTTCACATTGCTGTTCAGCATACGAATAGTCTGAGCATTTATTCCTGCAATATTCAAAATTGTGTAGAATATAACCATAGGCCATCTTCCGGTGTTCCTGGCCACATTATGTGTACCTATCACTTGGTCCACATATCAAACTTCGTTTGGTTATAATACTCTATTATGTCAGGCTTTTGTGAATATAAATTTACAGTGTCATTGAAATGCACGCTTGAAACTAAAATTATGTTTTTTCCTCTTTTTTTTGTAGATGAGATACAAGTGTACAATCTACCCCAAAAGCAAATAAGTTGGATTTTGGGGGCCTGTTTTTAGAAGACACAAATTCAGGGGGTAGTTGGGGTATATTCTTACAAACAGTACCTACATATGAAAATTGCTTACAGGGCATGTGTGATAACCAAACTGGCAGTTTAAGCATTATAGCTTAACATTAGTCATGTACAAATGTGCAGCTAGTCATGACCTTGAACCTATGTACCTGATATATGTAATACCATTTAAGAAAAGAGTTTGTGTATAGCCATGACCTCTGCAGGGTTACTCTTAACTGTCTGAATACTCCTAGTCATCTTCATATCTCAGCTTTGATGTAACTCACCCAAAAATTCTGCCTGCACAGCGCGCCCCATTTCCAAGCCTGGGATGTCCCCATCAGACAGCTTATCCTCTGGACTGTAATGGGTAATTCATTCCTGTGCACTGTCAGGAGCTGAACTCTTTCAGAGCAGGAACTATGTCTGTTTTGTTTAGCATCCAGGCCAGTGCCGGCTCATTCTAGATGTATAAACCTCACTGCCACTGATCATCTTTTGAATGACCTGAATGAATAAATAAGGCTCAGACATGTGGAGTAACTTGACCAGTCTCAAATCGAAGAAATGGCAGAACTGAGACTTGAACTACAGTCAGTCTGACCCCCAAATAATCTTATACTTTGCTAAGCAGTAAGCAACTTATCCATCTATGACATCAAGAACACTTAAGTTGGCTTAAAGGCTGCTGTTTTAAAATCAAAGTAATGGGGCAGGAAGTGTCTGAGAACATCTCATAATCATCAGACAGAGGGATTACAAAGCAGAACTCTAGACCTAAAGCTAGAAAAAGGTTCATATAGGATAGCTAGCCAAAGCTTTGCTGGACATCTTTAAAATTTCCCCTAGATTTTAACATTCTAATCTCTTAAGTAAAAGGAAAATGATTCTCTCTAGCACCAATAACTAATTAGCATCCAAACTGGAAAGAAAAACTGTGACTATTTGCAGGTTGCATAATTTTATATATAGAAAACCTTTCAGACTCCACCAAAAATTACTTTAAATAGTAAACAAATACAGTAAAGTTTCAGGATACAAAATCAGCATACAAAAATCTGTTGCATTTCCACATACTAATAACAAACTATCTAAAAATGAAATGAAGAAAACTATCCCATTTACAATTGCATCAAAAGGAGTAAAATACCCAGGAATGAACTTAACAGAGGAAATGAAAGACATGTACTCTGAAAGCAAGACATTTTGTGTTTATGAATTGGAAGAATTAATATTGTTAAAATGTCCATACTGCCTAAAGCACTTTGCAGATTCAGTGAAATCGCTATCCCAATGGCAATTTTTTCACAGAAAAAAAAAGAATCCTAAAATTTTTATGGAACCATGGAAGACCCCAAAGAGCCAAAGAAATTGGCAGAAAAAGGAACAAAGCTGGAAGTAGCATACTCCCTGATTGCAAACTATGCTATAAAGATATAGTAATCAAAACAATATGGTACTGGCAGAAAAAAAGACAGGAAGACCAATGAAACAGAATTAAGAGCCCAGAAATATGGAAACTAATTTACAATGAAGTAGCCAAGAATATAAAATAAAGTCTCTTTAATAAACACTGCTGGGAAAACTGGCCCACTACTTTACACCACACACAAAAAATTAACTCAAAATGAATGGATTAAAGACTTAAATGTAAGACCTGAAACAATAAAATACATGGAAGAAAACAGACAATAAGGCTTCTGGACATCAGTGAGTGGTGTTTTCATGAATTTGTTTCCAAAGGCAAGGGAAAAAAAAACCAAAAATGAACAAATGGGACTACATCAAACTAAAAAGTTTCTGCACAGCAAAGGAAACCATCAACAAAACAGAAGGGCAACCAACTGAATGAGATACTGATGTACTTTTAAGAGGAATATTTGAAATTGCATTGCAGAACATTCATTTTCATGAATCTCTTTTCTGTGCTCTTTTTTTCTTTTTCTGCATTTGAGAAGTAAGCTTAGAGGAAAAAGAAATATGTCCTGAGTCATACAAAACAAAGGTAACTTGTCAATCTGCCTTTTTAGGTTAAGATAAACTTGACAGTACACAGGGAAACTGCTTTAAGAAACATGTCTGTGCTAATCGTGGGCCATACAATCCTATATTATAATTCTTTTGGATTTAGTTAATTAGAAGTACAGCTTTCACAATGCACAAATATGGTTTTGAGAAAAGGTGAAGTTGAAATACTCACATTCAGCCAGGCAGCTGAGAGGATCTGGCCAATTTTCCATATTTTCCATTGCTCTGCAGAGATGTGGTGCAGATTGAAAGGAAGAGGACTTACTGTGCCAGGTTGCATTTTCCCAAAATGGCCATATTAATATTTCCAGTCCCACACATTCCTGCAGAACTTGCTACTTTCCCCTAATGAGGAAGAGTCTATTTCTCTTCTTGGACCTGGGCAATGAGTTCTGATGACCTTGAATAAAAGAATATAGAGAAAGCGATGCTGTGTGATTCCAAGATCAGCTCATAAAAGTTGATACAGCTTCCACCTGGCTCTTCCTTTGGATACTTGCCTTTGTAACCTAGCCACCATGGTGTGGGCAAGACAAGCAGCCACATGGAAGGGCCACGTGTAGGTGTTCCAGCCACAGCCCCGTGGTGGTCGCAGCCAACAGCCGGTATTCACCACCAGTCACTCTGCTTCAGCCTTCTAGCCACCCTACCTGATGCCTCTTAGGACAGATAAAAAAGTGTCCCCAACACTCCCTACCCAATGCACAAAACTGTGAGCAAAATAAACATTGTCATTGTCTTAAGCTACTGTTTTGAAAAGATTTGTTCTACAGCTACTGGAATACTTATCAAGTGTTGTAATTCTGTTTTGTCTTCTGTAAATAGTTTAAGTCACTTGTCACCAGGAGAACAATTTAACAATCATTTATAATCATATACAATGTTCATATCGTCTGGTGTCTGACTCTCAGAATAACTGCCTTGTACCCACTGTGCATTTGGTCACTGTTTGACCAGCATCGTGTGAGAGCTACACTTGCTCAACTGGAACAATGCACACTCTCTTCAAAAACTGTAAAATTAACATGTACTCATGAAAATTCAAACTTTGCAGCTTTTTAGTAAGAGAAAAAGGAAAATCCCACTGAGTTGCCTAACTTTCCCTCAGTTCCCCATCTAAGGCAACCATACCAAACCTAGCACGCTCTTTCAGACCCTTCTCAGCTCTGACACCTTTATACACACACGCCCTGAAGCACATATCACAGGCAGATTCCATGACAGATCACCAGTTTCTTTTCAGTATGTTCTTAAAGAAAGCCTATTAGTAATAATTTTGATCAAGATATGAGGATGATGATGATGGTTTCTACTTTTTTAAATCCTTTTTTTTTAATTATTTTATTGTTGTTCACCTACAGTTGTCTGCATTTACCCTCCACCCCCAACCCCAGGCAAACCCACCTCCCTCCCTTGCTTCCACCCTCCCCCTTGGTTTTGTCCATGTATCCTTTATAGCAGTTCCTGAATACCCTTGTCCCCGTTATCCCCTTCCCCCTCCCCTCTGGTTACTGCCAGATTGTTCTAAATGTCAATGTCTCTGGTTATAATTTGTTTCTCTGGTTGTATTTTGCTTGCTTACCTCACAAGCGTCTTGGCTGTGACTGATCTGAGTTCCCCAGTAGCTGATCTGGCCTCAGTGCCTTCTCTCATGAGTCCTTATATAAATCCCCTGAACATTTCATATAGTAAAGGCTGCGTGATAATGTACTCCTTGAACTTGACCTTATCTGAGAAGCACTTTATCTGCCCTTCCACTCTAAATGACAGTTTTGCTGGATAGATTATTCTTGGTTGTAGGTCCTTGCTTTTCATGATTTGAAATATTTCTCTCCAGCCCCTTCTTGCTTGGAAGGTCTCCTTAGAGAAATCCGCTGACAGTCTTATGGGAATTCCTTTGTAGGTAACTGTCTCCTTTTCTCTTGTTGCTTGTAAGATTCTTTCCTTATTCTTGATCTTGGGTAATATTATCATGATGTGCCTTGGTGTGTTCCTCTTTGGGTCCCGCTTCTTTGGGGTTCTCTGAGCTTCTTGGACTTCCAGGAAGCCTATTTCCTTTGCCAGATTTGGGAAGTTCTCGTTCATTATCTGTTCAAAAATACGTTCAATTTCTTGGTGTTCCTCTTGTCCTTCTGGCAGCCCTATGATCTGGATGTTGGGTCGTTTACAAATGTCTCTGAGGTTCCTGAGTCCCTCCTCATTTTT